>VDFB02179234.1:0-134347 GCA_007258455.2 Sequoia sempervirens
AAGTTTGTTAATGTAGAGATCCTAAGGGTAGAGGGTCTGAAGGAAAAGACAAGAGAGAAAGGTGCAGTGATTGAAGGTGTTTGGAAAAGACAATGGGATGAGTTCAAGACTGCTACAAGAGTGAGGGAGAAGATAGTTCACAACAGGGATGCTACAAGCATGTTTGCATATATAAAAGCAAGTGTAACATCAATTTCACATGAAGGGAAATTTAGACATTCATCAAATGGAGGACAACATAACCAAGGATGGAACCAGGTCAAAGACAAAGATAGTGCAAGTTTCCAGTTCTTGACCCATTGGAAAGGGTCACTAGATGAAGATGCAGGATGGAGAGCCTTCATGGATCAGAGGAAACATGTTATTATTGTTATACAGTCCTCAAGGGACTTGAGGTCTTCTTTTAGGTAGGGTGTATGGTCCAGGGGCACCAAAAAAAATTCATGTAAATGAGGTCATTTGTTAGGTTTTAAGGTGTTTTAGTTTAATGTCATTCAAATAAGGTCATAATACACCATCTACTATGTAGTTGGAGTCATTTTAGTCTATATGGTCATATTTGAAAATATTGTTAAATGTTGTTATGTAAAAGTGCATAAAAATGCAATTTAGTGAAGTCCAGTGGTCAGGAGGTTTGAATGGTCATTTGAGGTAGTTAAATTAGTTTTTTTTGGTATGTTAGTGTTTAAAAGCCTCACATAAGTCAAGGCAGGGGGTTGGAAGCATTATGTTGAAGTTTGAAGCAATAATATAATAGTTTCCTTGCATTTTTTTTGAAAATTTTATTGTTCAGACCTCTATATGACCTTGTACAGGTTGTTTGTGACTTGGCAAGTAGTGGATTTGAAGGATATTTGAGTTCGCATCACTTTAGTTTTGATTCTATTGGTTTTCATTAAGATTAAAGCATCTTGGAGTAAATTTTCTATAGATGGGTTTGTAATACCCTATTGGAGGTTTGAGAGCAAATAAAATGGTTTATTGACCCATTCCACCATTGGAATCTTCTAAAAAATGGTAGAATGGGTACTTGTAGGTAGTTTTTGTTCTTGATGGAGTCTCCAAGAGCAGGGGATGCTGTCTGGGTGAAATTATGTGATGCTCTAGTTGTGTTTCCTTGTATTCTTGACTTGAAAATGGTGGTTTTAGATAGGAGTCTGATGAAATAGTGTTGATAGAGGTTGGGTAATGTACTTTTAAGCATGTGCAGGAATGTTTGGTATGTTAGAAGCATTGGCAAAGTGAGAAAAGGTCTGGAGTGGTGTTTTTCAATAAACCCTCTTTGGAATGGCTTGAATTGAGGGTTTCAAGGATTGTTGACTTAGAGGTCGCTTCCTTGGAAAAGAGTGTTGGATTTGGGGGTTTTATACCCTGGTAGAGGATTTTCCTTAAGAATTGGGGTTGGCAGGTTGTTTAAGAGGGTGTTTCTTTGCAAATTAGGGCTAATTGGAGCCCTGTTCAACGTATAAGTTCAATTTCAGAGGAGTTGTTCCAAACTAAGCATATGTGGTTTTGAGATATGTCAAGAAAGGGGTAATGGATATATAAAATTCTATTTGAGTTTTGGGTTTGAGGAGTATTCAGGGAGATATGCTCCATTTTCACTGTTTGGAGACCTACAAAGAAGTTATGAAGGAATAGTGGAAGCCCATTGAGTTAGGGTTTTCGGAATTGGAAAATTGTTCAATTGAGTTTGAATTGAGTTTGTTTGGCTATGTCCTCCCTTCTCTGCATCAATATGGGCCACCTTTGAAGACCATATTTTGATATGCTAATTGAGAAAAAACCATAAAGAAAAAAACCATTTGTTCACAGGATAATTTCCATATCCCCTTTTAGATTCTTGTTATTATAATCCCAAACCTCCAAAAAGGGTAGAGAAATACAAACTCCCATAAATTTATAAATTAGAGCATGTTCTAAAAAATATCATTAGCTACAATATCCAGATTAATCACCACCACTGGGCGATCCTTGCTTATTTCCAAACACTCATTGGGTTTTGAACGCATCCCCTAAAAATGATTATTCTTGGATCTTTTGTCACATGCAAGAGGAAATTAACCACATCCATGTTCTTAGAAAATGAGGAATCCCCACAAAAAATAACATCTTTAAACGAGAATGAAAGGGGGTCCCTTGGACCCCCAAAGGACACCATGTAAGCAACTGTATGTCGAATCACAAAGAGAATACACAAACTCAAGGAATAGAGAAAACCCCAAAAAACTACCCTTGGTCATTGAAACATCAAAATATGTCACAACTTGTCATAGGCACAAAAGGCCCACGTAGTAGCAAAATAAGTGGGATAGGCCACCTCAAACCCCCATTCCCATGTGCAAGACCCGGCTGCTCAGATGACTTTTGTTTTCCATTCTCGCTCTCATTTTTAATATTTAGTTAACTAGTATTGGTATTTTATTTTTGATTTTTATTAAAAGTAGATCATGAGAGTCAAAATATAAGGTTGATTTAAAAAGAATTACTAAAGTTTATCAAAATTTTGAAAAAAAAATCATGTACTAGAGGAGAGATTCCTTATTGAGATATAATTTTTTTCTATTTTGGATAAATAATTAAGACAAAATGTTATGTTTTATTGAAATAGTTGTATAGTTACACAACTTTCAAGATTTATTTAAGAAATATATTTTATTGAAATAGAGAAAAATCTAATGCATGTACTAATGTTTCAAGCTATTACTATAAAAAATGAAGGGAAGAAAAATAAATTTACTATATATTTTTATATATTAGATATAGAGTAATCAACATATAAGGAGATGCAAGCTTTACATATTAGGACGGAGCCTGTCACCCAATACTACATTAGTATTGCTTTCCCCATTTACATATTTTGTTCTCCTTCCCAATTACATAGGTTTTCAATTGTGCCTTTACTTACATCAAAAAGGACCAAATGCTAGATTTACAAAACGGTTTACAATATATACCCGAAGTACATATGTCAGATTTACAAAAAGGACCAACATATTGTTATTGCTTTACAAACTACATTGGTATTCCTTATACTAGCCTTTGGTAGATCTATTCCTTCCTGCAAATTTCATATTAATAAGGGCCCATGTTGCTTCTTCTTCTGCTTGTGTGACTTCCTCCAACCTATCACTACTGTAATGTTCCCTTTCCTTACTGGTATTGCCTACTCCACTGAGCTCTTTCTGAAACTCTTTAAGTTCCTTTAAGAAGACTTCCACACTAGGCTTCCCCTCATGCCACATATGGCAATATCTTGCCTCCTAAATGCCAATGTCTAATATCTTCTTCTCCAATAATTTCCAAAACTTGTCTTTTGAGATTTCTATGTTGATATGAACCTGCATAGCAACATTGTAGACCATTAGTCTTTTGCAAGACTCAGTAAGCACTCTCCTTTTCCCATTAAACATATCTTCATTTCGAGCTTTCCAAAAATCCCACGGTATTTGAAAGGATAAGCACAACCAAAAGATAGAACATTCTTTATTCGTTTTGTTATCAACATTAAATATAATTTTTGCAAGGCTGGGAATATTATCAAATCCCCATATATTCATGTCATGACAAAAGAGTCCATACTTCTTTAGCATAAATATAGTCAAAGAAAATATGTTTTACAGATTTAGGTACCCTGCACAAATTACAAATGTCAATGTCCTCATGATTAATTTTGTAAGGGATCCTCTGGAGTATTAGCAACCATCTAAAGCAAGCTTTTTTAGGTTCTAGTTCTTTTTTCTAGTTCTTTTCGAAAATATTTTTCCATTGTTTATTGTTTAAATTAACATTCCAAACTTTATTGATATGCTTAGTGATGTTAACCTGCTTAGTTAGGGTATCATAGATTTTTTTAGCATTAATTTTATGGAGTGAAGATCCATTCTTCCATTTATATTGTAGGTATTACTGACTGTCAGTTTCATCCTCCATTGGGAATTGCATGTTTTTATAGGCATCTTTTAACACTATGTATGTTGTCCAATCACTTGGAGGAAGGTTGAATTCAACACTTAAGTCAATCCAACCTTTTAAGTAGCCATCTTTGAGTATGTCATTGAAGTATTTAATAGCTTTCTGGGTCTGAGCTTTAGTTGAGCAGCCTTGGATTAAGGAAAGGGGTCTATCTTTATGTTTCAAATTCCACCATACCGACCTGTGCCCCATAATTGTTCTATTCCCATATTTGATGAAGTGGCAATTGGTCATATTCATTTTAACAGTCTCCCAATCCTTCCAAATTGTTTTGAACACATTGGATCCTACAGGGGATATAGGACGAGCACTACTAAGAATATCACAAAATGGGAGAAGTTTCCATGTTTTACCTTGTTTTGGAATTGAGCTCATTATATTATGTCTTATAAGGACCTTTTAGGGTTCATCCCCTTCTAAGGCACCTACTATCCATTTGGATGCCAGGGTGATTCCTTGAAGCCTCTCTATCCTTAAGGCCTAAACCTCCCCTTGCCTTGGCTATGGTGCACCAATCCCATTTTACATAATGCCTTTTCCTATTTCCTTTCCCATCAGACCACAAGAACTTCCTTATTTTCTTTTGGATCTCATTAATTTGATAGAAAATAAAGAACCAAACTGAAGCAAATTAGATGGTATAGGAGGAAAGAATCTTTTAACAAATTTGAAGCCTTCCAACCATGGATAGGTACTGCTTGTTCCATTTATCTATTTTTTTTCAATTTTCTCCTTCACCAAATCCACATCTCTTTCAAGTTGGGTTCAATGGAAAATGGGATACCAAGGTACCTTACAAGCTTTTGAGGCCCACCCCATTAAAGGTTGAATTTCTTTAACCATTCTAGGGGGTTTCTGACCATCCAAGCATGTAAGATTTGGCAAGTGCAATCTTTGCACCCGAAGCTTGATAAAAGATGTTGAGTTTTTATATTAGCTTACCCATGTTTTCCTCATCCAATTGAATCAAAAGGGTTGTTTCATCAACAAAATGATTGTTGATGAGTTCATTATTGTCTGTGAGAATGATTCCTTTTACAACAAGAGAGAGTCTACAATCCCTTAGGAGGTAGTGTATTGCATCATATGCTATCACAAAAAGTGTCAAGTCCATCGGACATCCCTGCTTTATAGACCTCTCTAGGGTGAACTCCTCGGTGCAAGTACCATTCACATCAACCTGAGCAACTACATCCTTGAATAGTGTTTTGACCATGTCACAAAAGGATCTAGGAAAACCAAAGGCTTCCATAACCATTAAAACATATGACTATTCCATTCTATCATAAGCTTTTTAAAAATCAAGTAAGAGCATTGCAACCTCTTGCCTTGTCAGTTTGTCCCATTCCATAGCCTCCCAACTGGTAATAAGTTGTGGCAACACAAGGATAGACAACTAAGAGGGGGGTGAATTAGTTGTCACAGAATTTTAAACTTATTCAAATGTATTAACCTTATTCAAAGATCAGATCAATAACCATGAAAGCATGAATGAACAACACATAACACCAATATTTTTACATGGAAACCATGTTAGGGGAAAAACCACAGTGGAGGTCAGTCCACAAGATTATACCCTGTTAAAAGTATAAGGAAATATGAATGGGGAATGCACATGCATTCAAGCACACTGCCTAGAGCTCACTGCTCAATTACAAAGGAAGACACACTATCTTACAAAAAGGTTCTGATTATATCCATCAGATTTTGAATTGAGAAAATAACATCTGCTAATGCCTGATTACAATTTCGGTTAAGCACATGAAGACTTCTTCACTTTTCTTCACTTTTCTTCACACTCTGCCCTTCCTTCGAATGATTTAGAACATTATTCACACACACCACTACATCAAATGATATAAGAAATTGCTTATATATATCCACAACAAGAAATTACATCACTATAAGTCGGCCACAAAGAAATAATAAAATGAATACAAACTGTTAGCCCAAAACAATAAATATTTTTCATGTTTATCAACCAAGGTTAGCCACAACATAATGAAGACCGAAAATGACATCCTCAAACATGAACCACTTCAATTAATTACTCCTCGAAGATCCAAAAAATGCTTCAACACCTTGTCGGCCAAGAACATGAAAAACATGAACACACAAGAGAAAATCTCAGATTGTGAGCACAACGATCAATGCGGACATGGAACACATATAGAGCAGGATCTAGAAACATCCACAAGCATCATGAATCACCAGAGAAGCATCCACAACAACTGAACTTAGTGAAATCACATGATCTTCATTTAGGAACACAAACTAAAGTAACAAAAAAACTGTTAGAATACAAATCTTCATAACTTGATCAAATCTTCACACAGATCTCTAAAACTCAACGTGGATAAAATAGATATACTCAACAAGAAACCCTTTAGTCCACAACCTCTGAACAACAACGTACTGAGTTCACTGACAGACTGAACTTCACTTCACCATTGACAACCTGTAACTCTTTTTATTACAATTTTCTCAATATCCTCAACATATATAGCTTCTAATACATTAATGCTAATAGTGTTGACATCAATGACAAACACATATCAACAACACAACCACAACATCCAACAATCTCCCTCTTTGGAATTGATGGCAACACATGATGTGAAAAACACCATCAACACAACTACACTTACTCCCCCTTAGGTTCTTCTCACCCACAAATTTTTTCACATTACTCTTCTCCCCCTTTGTCATCAATGACAAAGATCTCTTCTATACAAGCTTTGAACCACATATTTGAGCACTTGAACATCTGAACATCTGACTACTCCCCCTAAGTAGTAGCCACCACAACATCAATTTGGATCAAAATATGATCATGAAATGCATAGATTTATGCAAATCAATGCATCTTAGTTCTGATTAGGAGGGGTAATCACCCCTAACTTCCCTTTGAGATACTCAAAAGTATCCTTAGGCAACGACTTGGTAAATATATCTGCAATCTACTCCTTAGTAGGCACATACTCCAATCTGACTTCCTTTTCACTTACTTTCTCTCTCAAAAAGTGAATCTTGATAGATATATGCTTGGTCTTGGAATGCAACACTAGATTCTTAGAAATGTTAATAGCACTTGAGTTATCACATAATATAACAATAGGCTCATCATACACAACTTTGATATCCTTCAACATTAGCTTCATCCATAATACTTGAGTATAATTATTAGCAACAACAATGTATTATGCCTCTGCAGTAGATAAAGAAATAGCATTCTACTTTTTGCTTAACCATGAAATTAGCTTCTTTCCCAAGAAAAATGCTCCACCACTAGTACTTTTCCTGTCATTCACATCTTCTGCCCAATAAGCATCAGTAAAGGCACTCAAAGTAAGATCATCATCTTTAGGATACCACAGGCCAAAGTCAAATGTCCACTTCAAGTATTTGAAAATTCTCTTCACAACAGTCACATGAGATTCTTTAGGATCATCTTGAAATATTACAACAAAACATACAAAATTCATGATATCAGGCCTAGTTTGAGTCAAGTAAAGCAATCCACCAATCATTGATTTGAATCTAGTCTGATTTTCCTTCGGAGAATCATCATCAATTGTCAACTTGCATCCGATCACCATGGGTGTACCAATTGGCTTTGAATCTTCCATACCAAATTTATTCAACAATTCTTTCACATACTTGGACTGAGATAAAAATATCCCTTTATCTAACTGAGTAATTTGCAATCCCAAGAAGAATTTCATCTCTCCAATCATTGACATCTCAAACTCATTTTGCAGCTCATCAACAAACTTGATGCACAAGCTATCATCTCCTCCAAATATGATATCATCAACAAAGACTTCCACAATCAAATCTTTATTATGATCAATCTTGAAATACATATTACTATCAACAGTACCTTTGTTAAATCCAAGCTTCACCAATTACTTATCCAATATGGCATACCATGCTCTAGGGGCTTGCTTGAGTCCATACAATGCTTTCTTCAACTGACAAACCATATCTCCCTGATCAGTCAACTGAAATCCATCTGGTTGTTCAACATACACCTCTTCTTCCAACTCGCCATTTAGAAAAGCTGACTTGACATCCATCTGATAAACCTTGTAGTTTTTGTAAGCAACATAAGAAAGAAACAATCTCATAGCTTCAATTCTAGCAATAGGGGCAAAGGTTTCTTCAAAATCAATACCTTCCATCTATGAATATCCCTTACATACCAGTCTCGCTTTGTTTCTAACCACTTCACCTTGCTCATTAAGTTTGTTTCTAAAGACCCATTTAGTTCTGATTAAATTTTTATCCTTAGGTCTGGGAAGAAGAATCCATGTATCATTCTTTTCAATCTATTGTAGTTCCTCTTTCATTGCTTCAAACCAATGTTCATCTTTGCATGCTTCATTCACATTCTCAGGCTTAGTCTTTGAAATCAAACAATATTCTTCTGCACTATTTCTCCTAGTCTGAACACCTTTGTTCTTATCACTTATGATAAGATTCTCTGAATGATTCAACCTTACATACCTCAAAGTCTTAGGTCGTTCTTGAACTTCAGGCTCTTCTAATCTCTCTTTTGCTCTTTCACTAGTTTCTTCTTCCTCTTGATCTTCTTGATTCACCAGAATGATTTGAACTTGATTTGAAGTCTAACTTTGTTTTCCTTGGTTTGTACTATCATTATGATCACCAAAATCATATCCACAGGTTCTGGATGGTGCAGCTATTTCTTCATCAACCTTTGACATTTACGCAACCATTTGCTGAAATCATTGTAACGGTGGGCAGTAGGGTGGCAAGGTGGCGGATGGATGGATGAACGGTCGGATCAATCAATGGATCGGGGTGGGTATGAAGCGACAATATGAAACTATAGCGGCACAATATAATCTTAAAATCTGCGTTTTCCGAAGCAATTTCTCAACAAAGTAGCCCACATCATTCTTGAATAGTCATCAATAAGCAACATGAAGTACTTGTATCCCTGTAAACTTCTGGCTCTACCAGGACCACATAAATCAGTATGCACAAGATCCAACAATTCATTTGAATTTTGTGGTTTTCTTTGAAATTAAATTCTAGTTTTCTTTCCTAATTGACATTCCTTGCATATGGCATTAGTAGGTTTCATCAATTCAGGAAGATCTCTCACAACCTTAGTGGAAATTATCTTGACAATATTATCAAAGTTAACATGACACATTCTCCTATGCCACAACTAGCTTTCATCAATTTGAGCAATCAAGCAACTTTTGCTAGCAACACTCAGGTGAAAGATATTACCTTTTGTTTTTGTACCTGATGCAATCACATTTCCAGAATTTCCCAATATTTTGCACTTACCATCCATGAACTGAAGATTGTATCCCTTATCAACCATTTGTCCAACACTTAAAAGATTATGCTTCAAACCTTCCACATACAAGACATCATCAGTACTATGCTTACCATCAAGAGAAATACATCATCTACCATGGATCACACCAGCTTTGTCATCACCAAATCTCACAACACCACCATCATATTTTTCTAAACTCATAAACTTACTTTTATCTCCTATCATATGATGAGAGCAACCACTGCCAATTACCCATTCATCTTTCTCTTCAACTCGAGTAGCTAGGGCTTTCTCCACATTTGTACAATTACCAGATTCAGTAGACACGTGATTATTTTCCTTGATAGAAATAAATACAAATTCATCTTCACTTGCATTTCCTTTATCAGATTCATCATCTATCACACCTTCATCAGTAGCATAATAACACTTCTTTTGAAATTTAGGCTTGTTATATCTTGGCTTGGAAACTCTTTCAGGACACCTTGATGCAAAATGACCTATCTTATTGCAAGAGAAACATTTAATAGGAAACTTCCCCTTATACTTACCTTGTCCTCTAGCTTCTCTTTTCACAATCAGTGCTCCAAGCTCTTCTATCTCTCTTTCTTCTTCATCGAGTTGTTTCATTTCATCCTCATACTTGAATGTCTTTCCTAATGAACTTTCACCCAGATCATATATCTATTTATCTCTTCCAGAAGTAGTGGCCCTGAATGTAGATTCTACTTTAGGAAGGGCATCACCAAATTCACTCAACTCAAAAGTAGTAAGCTTACCAATCAACATATCTCTGGTAACATTTGTCACAGTTTGGAGCTCTTCAATAGCACTAGCTTTGAATTTTTAAGAATCAGGTAAGGATCTAAGCACTTTACCAACAATCTCTGATTCATCTATCTATCTACTAGCACATTTGATACCACACACAAGTTCATTCACTCTTTGCATGAAAGTAGTAACATTTTCATCATCACCCATTCTCAACTTTTCATATTTCCCTTTCAGACTTTGTAGCTTAGCAATCTTCACATTAGCATCACCTTCATACAAGGTCTCCAAATTTTTCAGATCTCATAAGCAGTCTTCAGATCCATCACATTTATCATCTCAGTATTAGTCAAAACACTCAACAATGCTTCCTTAGCCTTGATACTATACTCAACATAAGTACCATTCAGTGGAATAACATATCTATTACTTGTAATGTTCCAGTAGGGTTCACCAATGCATCTTAGATGGCACTCCATTTGAGTCTTCCACAAGAAATAATTTGTTCCATCAAATCTAGGACTATCCTTATAATTCACCATCCCGGATCACCTCAAGTTGTTAAACTTCTTCCAAGGAACCTGCTCTGATGCCAATTGTTGGAAACACAAGGATAGACAACTGAGAGGGGGGGTGAATCAGTTGTCATAGAATTTTAAAATTATTCAACTTTATTAACCTTATTCACAGATTAGATCAATAACCATGAAAGCATGAATGGACAACACATCAGAAGCACACATAACACCAAGATTTTTACATGGAAACCCTATTAGGGGAAAAATCACGGTGGAGGTCAGTCCACAAGATTATACCCTATTAAAAGTATAAGGAAATATGAATGGGGAATGCACATGCATTCATGCACACTGCTTAGAGCTCACTGCTCAATTACAAAGGAAGACAAACTATCTTACAGAAAGGTTCTGATTATATCCATCAAATTTTGAACTAAGAAAATAACATCTACTAATGCTTGATTACAGTTCCATTTAAACACATGAACACTTCTTCACTCTTCTTCACACTCTCCTCTACCTTTGAATGGTTTAAAAAATTATTCACACACACCACTACATCAAATGATATAAGCAATCACTTATATATATCCGCAACAAGAAATTACATCACTATAAGTCGACCACAAAGAAATAATAAAATGAATACAAACTGTCAGACCAAAACAATAAAGATTTTTCATGTGAATCAACCAATGTCAGCCATAACATAGTGAAGACCAAAAATAACATCCTCAAACACAAACCACTTCAATTAATTACTCCTCAAAGATCCACAACACGCTTCAACACCTTGTCGGCCAAGAACATGAAAAACATGAACACACAAGAAAATATCATATCACAAGTACAACGATCAATATGGACGTGCAACACGGATAAAGATCGATCTAGAAACATCCAAAAGTATCATGAATCACTAGAGAAGCATCCACAACAACTAAACTTAGTGAAATCACATGATCTTCATTCAGGAACACAAACTGAAGTAATAGAAAAACTGTTAAAATACAAATCTTCATAACTTGATAAAATATTCACGTGGATCTTTGAAACTCGAAGTGGATAAACTAGATAAACTCAACAAGAAACCCTTTAGTCTACAACCTCTGAACAACAATGTACTAAGTTCACCGACAAACTTCACTTCACTTCACCATTAACAACTTGTAACTCTTTTTATTACAATTTTCTCAATATCCTCGACATATACAACTTCTAATGCATTAATGCTAATAGTGTTGACATCAATGAAAACCACATATCAGCAACACAACCACAACATCCAACAATAAGGTTTTCCAGGATGTACCTTTCCTTTATAAAACTAGTTTGGGAACTGTTTATAAAGGTAGTATGTTGATCACTATTTTCTTGAATTTTTTCCAAGACCTTACAGGATACATTGAGGAGGGTAATTGGCCTCTAGTTCTTGACAAGGGTCTGGTCCCCATCCTTTGGGAGTAGTTTTATTATTCCCTTGTCGATGTTTTTGTCCAGAGAGCCTTTTTCCAAAGCCTCATTGTAAACATTGTATAAATCATCGCACACCCAATCAACAAAAGTCTTATAGAACTCGACAAGGAGTCCATATGCCCTTGGTGTTTTATCATTTTTTACAGGAAGGATGGACTACTTAATTTCCTCTTTTGAAATGCTCTTGCCAAGGTTACAAGCATCTTCCATCTTAATTTTCTTTTTGAAAACCTACTTTATGAGCTCCTTGGCTCTGCAGCTACACTCCTTGTCCCTATATTATGTGAATAAGTCCTTGTAGAACTGGAAGAATTATTTTCTTATATCCTGTTGGCTTGTCAAGCTTACACCTTCATCCCAGATTTGATCAATCTGACCCCTTACCTACCTTTTGTTGATATATCTGAAAAAGAACTTGAACCCCTTGTCCCCATTTTCTAGCCATATCATTTTTAATCTTACCCTTAAACCTTTAGCTTTGAAGGTTTGTAGCCTTCTCAAGGCATTCTTGGCCAAACATAAACTGTTGGCCAGGTGATCATCATTTGGCTTCTCTTGTAGGTTAAACTCGACTTCAAGAAGCTTCTCTTGCAGAAGGCATTCCTCCCACCTCATGTCCATTGCCCTCTTCCTACCTATTGTTTGAAAGTGTTTTCCAACCCCTCACATTAAAATCCCATCTATCAATGACACTTCGGTCTTTGTGCATCCATTTGTTGATTGCCCTTAGGGACTCTATTGCATTCTTGAAGTCACTATCTTTTAGTAGCCAAGTATTAAGGCTGAAGCCTTCAACTAAACCTTTAACTTTTTATTTTCCAATCTTGAGGCTAACTTTCACCCTAATAGGATGGTGATCAAAGATGGTGTATGGAGTTACCTCCACATTACACCCATCCTTCACAGGTACAACAAAGAAGAAGTCCTTGTTCATATAGAATCTATCCAACCTGTTGTAGATCCTCCTCCCTCCCTTTTGGCTATTGCACCAAGTAAACCACTCCCTTTTTTTCCCTTCAATTGGATCTTCTAAATTCAATTTAGCCTTCATTATATGCTAGAAAAATATTTCATTACCCTTCCATTCTAGGGGAACACTTCCCCACTTATCTTCATTTTTCTCAACAAAATTGAAATCTCCCCCAGAATCTAGGGGATCTCTTACAAGTTGTAGAGCCAATTCCATAGAAGGCTCCTATCATTATATTCATTTGAGGCATAGATAGAACAAATATTGAAGCTGGAATCTCCCTTCTTGAGGATGACCCAAACAACCTTATTGCAAGGGGAAACACTAGAATCAACCACAAATTGACTTCATTCCTTGGCCAACAAGATTGCAGCACCTCCTTTCCCTTTTTCATGCCTAGTGAAAAACTGAGAGGCTTCCCCCTAGATGAGTTTAAGAGAGTTGGAATCTCCCTTCTTGAGGATGACCCAAACAACCTTATTGCAAGGGGAAACACTAGAATCAACCACAAACTGACTCCATTCCTTGGCCAACAAGATTGCAACACCTCCTTTCCCTTTTTCATGCCTAGTGAAAGACTGAGAGGCTTCCCCCTAGATGAGTTGAAGAGAAGTTTCTAAGGACAAGCAAACAACCTTCACCTCTTGGAGGAGAAATATATCTTTTTCCTTCCTCTGGATAAGGAACCTCCTTACCGCATGCTTCCTGTCTGGGGTTTCCATCCCCTTTACATTCCAAGAGAGGCAGTTGAGTTCCATCAAAGCTATTTTTTTTTGGGGGGGGGCCTCTTTTCCACATTTAAAGTTATCAAAGAATTTGAGGAGTTTACTTTCTAATTCTTCTCTTTTAGCAATGGGAATTGGAATAACCCCATTGTGCTTCTTTCTATTTTCCTTCACTAGATGGATACTATTCTTGGATATGGCTCCATCAGTCCCCATACCTTTTTTCTTCCTATACCTCCTAGTTTTCCTCTTTGTTATTTCCATGGGGTCCTCATCCCCTTCTATGGTATCCTTAGTAGAGAGCCCCCCCTACATCCTCTGCAGACTTTATTTCGAATGTGAAATCAACCCATTTGAAGTTTCCACTCCATCACACATGAGCATAGCCACTGATTCCTGCTCTAGGCTAGAACAATCACTTATTCATAGATCAAGAAGGGAATCATGCACCAATCAACAATTTCATTTCCTTTTACAAAAACATAGTGGAGGGAGGGCCAAGTGCCAATTGAGCCCCTTCACTTGTAGGCTAGTTGTCCAATTGACAATTGGCCAGACTCCCTATCAACTCGCTCTCAGAGGGGGGAGAGGTGGGGCAAGAGCTTTGTCCCTCAAATTCATTTACTAATCTTTTGACATGTGAGGGTGTTTCGACATTGCCCTTAATTGAGCTTGTTTTATCATCTTCTTTAATTAGTTCTTTTGGATTGTTCATTTTTCCTTTTCTGAGAGGTGAATTATTGAGGGTGGTCATTTTTCTAAAATACCCTTTATTGTTCTGGTTACAATTTCCTTTTGTTTCCAATTGATGGATATTCTGCCTGATTTTTAACATTGCTAACTGTTGTGCATTTCTTTTTTCACCGTTTAAAGACTCTTTTGTCGGGGTCACCCTAATGTTTCCCCTTTCTTCATTAGTATTCACTAAACATAGAACCTCAATAATTGGGGTCATGTATGGCATAGATTTTTCCAGAGCATTCATTAGGGTTTGAAACTAGCTATTAATTTGTATTAGTTGATTCCTAACTAAAATTATTGGTGTTTACGCCCTCGACAATACCAGTGTCTGAATGGGACAAATTCAAATTCTTAACAGTTGCAAAGGAGGGATTAAACCCATTCCTCGCTATCTCTTTTTTGGATTTATCTCTGCCATTGTCATGGGAGGAGGATACATTTTTCCCCCTCAAATTGTTGCCATTATTTTTCATTCTTATTAACAAGAAATTTCTCTTGATGTGCCCTTATTTACAGTAAAGATAGCAAGCATTTAAACCACCTAGGGTTTCGAGGGCACAAGTAAACGTGTCATTTTTAATTCTAATATCCAATTCATTTGGAATATCAATTTCGGGATATATTGACACCAAATCCCTCGCATCTGAATGGGGAAGAGCATTTTGGTGTCATCAACCCTAATTATGCTCCTGTAAGGTTCCAAAAGAAGAGGGATGAAATTCCAGAGCCTTGGCGGCACTTGTTTAATTACAATCCACCTAAGGCTTGATAGAACTAGGACTTCCTCATTCAGAGCGTCTAGTGCCCAAGCCAAAGCATGAAACACAGATTTTCCAACTTGCCAAAAATTGTTTTTTAATTACCTCCTCTTGTGATTTAGGGTTATTAAAAATATTACAAATAGCCCTTTTTGCACCATTCTATAGAAATAAAATTGAAACCCTAATTTTTTTACCACACATTTTGGAGCCACTCATCCATGTATTTCCTTGCCGGGGTCTTAGTAATATCCACGACAGCGAAAAAAAAGTAGATTTTACCAATTTATTGTCCTCATTTGAGATTGCATTTTCTAAAACCTCATTCAAAATTAAGATATATTTTTTGGGAGGGGACAAAAGATGCTTACCTTTTCCTTCTCCCTTTCTAGTGCAGGGGCACCATTTAAAAATGTTTTTCCATTCAAGTTTATAAGGTCTAGATTATAGGTTTTGGATGAATTTCGTATAAAATAAGGTCTTAAAGACCATTTTAGATTGTAATAGGTCATTTTGATGGTATTAGGTGTTTTAGGGGGTTATTTAATTTGACATTTGCAAAAAATTGCATTTTTGGCAAAGTTGTCAAACTATTAAGTTGTAAAAGTTGTTTTTGTGGAAGACCAATAGTCTTAAGTTTTCAAAAGGAAGTTAAGGGAAGTTAGAAGTTCATTTGGTTTGGGAAAAATTATAAATACCTTTTATTCCATCATGGTAAAGAGTTTTTTGGAAGATTTGAATAAAGAACACCAAGTTCCAAGTCCGATTTTTCCAAATTTTTTATTTTTGTTAGCTTTTCCAGCATTATGCAAGCCCGTACAAGGGTGTATTGATTAATTTTATTCTTTTTTTAGTTAGATACATGTGTTAACACACTTTTGCATTAATCTTGAATGCCTTACATGGTTTTTGTAGTGTATTTTCATCAATTTCCTTGTTGCAACTGGGTAGCCCTGTTTTAAGGGTTTTGAAGCACTCATAATGTAACAAGCCCATTCCACCTACTGTTGAAAATGTGTCTCAGTGGGATGGGCACATACTAACTATTTTGGGTGTGTACAAGGTTTGAGAAAGCTGGGGAGGTCATTTAATGAGTTGGGTGTGAAGCCCTAGTATGAAGCTTGTCTTCCATGAGGAAAAATGAGATTTTATGATGCCAAAGTAAGAGAATGATTGGGGCATGAATTTTCTTGGTGTTTTGAGCATGTGCAGGCCTAGAAAAACTTGTTTGAGGTGATTTCATGGTTGTTTGTGAGTGGTATACTGGATTTTCAATAGAACCCTAGTTTTGTGGCTATAAATGAGCGTTTATGTGTTTGGCATTTGGTTGTGAGGATTTTTGAGAAACAACTATGGATTCTTGGTTTTTGACATGTGGGAAATGGTTCCCCAAATTTTTAGAGAGTTTTCCTAAGTTTAGTGAGTGGTTGCTTTGTAAAAGAGGGCTAATTAGCCTAAAAAGCATAGACTCCCTGATTTGAGAAATTTGTTGCAAAGAATTCTATGGTGATTTGTTGGTATGTTAATTTTGTTCAAAATGTGTCTCTAAAACTGGTCAATTTTTGGTTTGAAAGGGTGATATAGTGGAGTTATACCTAATCAAGCAGTTTGCCAATGCTACAAGGAAGTAGTGTGATTTGGTTGAGAGAAAATGTATTCAAAGATTTGAAGATTTGAATGTTGTCTTGTTGGTTAAAATTGTGTTTGGTGAGTTTGTAGGACCTCCCCTATTGCATCACTTTCCCTCTCCATCCTCAGCGTTTTCAATAACAAATTTGGCTTCTTGCAAAATGCAACTTCTATTACCCGCCACTGTCTCTGAAACATTTTGCATGAGAATTAACTTGAACATATTTTCCATTACCATTTAATGGACTGTCAGGGGGATCCATATCCCCATCCATCATTAATGAAACCCCTCTAGAAACTCACACATGCAAGTGCAAACAAGCCCATAAGGAAAACAAGAAAAACCAAATAAAGATGAAATCAAGGTAGGTAGAGATCATACCGCTAGCTAGACACCTTCAAGCATAGAGGAGGGTTGAGCCTCCTCCACGGCTACAAAAGTGGTTGCTTCAAGCCCTATCACAGGAACCCTCGCACACTTGGCCCCAAATTCTCCCCTCCTCTATCCGAACGCCTTATTTGAGATTTCTTCACATTTTACTACATCTCAAGTAAATATCACTATATAATTTTTTTGTCCCACTTAGCCTCATTTCTTTTTTTTAATACAAATATAAATAATATATATATATATGTTTCATTAGATTACATCATTTTAGAATTCAAAATATATGCCATTCTTAATTATTCAAGTTAAAAGTTAGATCTATGTTCACCAATTTCTTTATAAAATTTCACCCTACAATATTGTGTTGGGATCTTTTTGAAATATGGTGTGAAGTGACTTCTTCCATAAGGATTATTGTATGACTTACTTCTACCTTAAGGGTTTATCTTATTTCTACATATATTGGATATTAGGGCATCTTGGCGAACAAATATTGTATGATTTATCTCCTACATTATCTTTTCATTATTATATGTGTGGATGTTATCAATTTTATCTCTAGATTATGAAATAAACTATGAAAATTATGACAATAGAACATGCAATAATTTTTTATTTAAAATAAAAAGAATCTTTTCTAAAGGGGGGATTCGTGAAGGTTTAGTTCAATATATCTATTGATTGTCCAATACTTTAAGATTTTGAGAGTTTGAAAATATAATACTCAAGGCCTTAGGAATTCAACAAGTGGGGGTCAAAAATTCTACATTTATGAAGCCTGTACAAGACACCTTGATGGAGTTTGGTGTATGCAAGATTATAGAGTGGTGAAGGAAGGAAAATTAATGATGATGAGGATTTCAATTTATGGTTTTATTGTTATTCATCTAAATGTTTTTATTATTATTCAAGGATATGTTAGATATATAAAAAAATATTTCTTTATTATGAGGGAGTATTGAAATGAGTGAATAAATAATTAAGAAACAACTATCTATATGTTAGAGAGTGGCTAGTAGAAGTCTTAATCAACATTAGATAGATGAGTGTTAATTTTAGTTCGTTAGTTAAGTGGCTTCATTAAATTCAAATTTGTAGGAGTTTGTTGTTCCTCTCAAAAAAGCTATTAAATCATGTAAACTTCTTTAATTGGATAAATAATTTTTTTTTTTGTGTTGAATCTCTATTCTTTGGTTTGCTACATTTCCTCATTTTATAACCAAGACCATGGCATTCCTTCCTTATCATGTATATGTAAATATGAATTTTTCTAACAATATTGTTAATTATAACAAATAATTATATTATTGAGAAATGCGATAGACAAATTAAGCTTAAAAAAAGTGAGGTGTGAGATATGTTCATAAAGAATAATGTGCATGATAAAAAATATTTTCTAAAGGGTAAAAGTACAAAGTTGTTTCACACTTTTATAAAGGAAATGACCAACAATGATCCAATTTTTTTACTTGAATCACAAAATGTGGCATATATGTTTTCAATTTTGAGTTGGTGTAAACTAATGAAATGTGTATTTTTTAGTGTATTTATGTTTGTAATTTTTTAGAAAAATTAAAAAATTATTTGAATATAGTTTTTATAAAATAGACACAATAATTTGGTTGCTAATAAAATATTGAAAAATGAAGTTACATGAGATGTTGCTCTTTATATAGTAATTTTTTTTTTCTTTCAATATTTTTGTGTATGTTAATAACTTAAACTTTAGTGCATTGATTTATTTTTTCTCCATTTTGATAAAGATATATTTTTAAATGACTTTTAAATTTCATGTGCATTAAAATAACAACCTTTTGTCTTAACTATTTGTCATATAATGTCTTTTAAAATTTATGTGCATTGAGCTTAAAAGTCTATTTTTGTGATAGTCAATAATGTCTTACATGGTACAATAGTTAATATTGAATGCAATAGTGTCCTATGGAGTTCAATAATGTCATTTGGGGCATGATAGCATCCTCTAAGCTCAATGGGTTCTTGTACTCTCATAGTCACATAATCTATACTTACTAGCATAAAATGCATGTGATTGTTAATACATGTCTCCACTATTGTAAAAAACTTTATTTACAAAAAGAGGGAGAAAAGAGTGTAAATGACACATTTTGGTGCTTACTTCAATCAAGCCCGTAATTAAATGTTTTAAATTAGAGTACTTGAAAAGTTCTAATAGATGTTTTTCCTTATGGTACTAGTTTATGAAATTATATTGATGTTGGTAAGTTCGTGTAGCAACAATAGAAGATTCCCTAGGTGTTTCAAGAGGAGAGTGTGTGTAGATGTAAGAGAAGGTGTTAGAAGATTCTTTCCATTTTTACGTAATTTCACTTAAACAAGTGCGATTAGGACTAATCTTAGAACAATTAGACACAAATTAGGGTTGGGGTTTAATGAATGTTATAAGGGTTTAATTTTTCAAAATTGTCTCCTCCTACCTAAACACTTATATTATTCATTAAACTCCAGCCCTAATTTATGTCTAATGGTTCTAAGATTAGTCCTAATCGCACTTGTTTAAGTGAACTTACCTAAAAATAGAAAACATCTTCTAACACCTTCCCTTACATCTACACACACTTTCCTCTTGAAACACCTAGGGAATCTTCTATTGTTACTACACGAACTTACCAACATCATTATAATTTCATACACTAGTACCATAGGGCCAAACATCTATTAGAACTTTTCAAGTACTTTAATTTTAAACATTTAATTAGGGGCTTGATTGAGATAAGCACCCAAATGTGGCATTGACACTCTTTTCTCCCTCTTTTTGTAAATGAAATTTATTACAATAGTGGAGACATGTGTTACCAATCACATGCATTTTATGCTAGCAAGTATAGATGATGCGACTATGAGAGTACAATAAGCCATTGAGCTTAGAGGATGCTACCATGCCCCAAATGACATTATTGAACTCCATAGGACACTATCACATTCCATATTAACTATCATACCATGTAATACATTAACGACTATCTCAAAAATAGACCTCTAAAAATCAATGTGAGCCCTTCAAAGCCTCCTTTTGTCTTCTCCTTAATTGTTTATTATTTTTCTAACTTCAAAAATTAGACAAGCTTCCTCTAATTATATCCTCTTTCATTTTTAATGCTAATACAACCTCAACTCCATAATTTTCTATTCAATTAAATCTAAATATTGATACTTTTTTTAAAGGCAAGAAGCATGTATATATATTAATATAATATAATAAACTTTACAAAAATGAATAACATTGGCTCTTGCTAGCCAAAATTGAAAACATAAAAGCTTCCACATGAGAATTCATAACCCCCATTTAAACTGACCATATTTCCCCTAATCATGACCCTAAACAACCCAAATTACATATGTAATTATGCCACTCTCGATTATACAAAAGATCACATAACTGTAGATACCCAACATCCCCTAACCAAAAACCTTCTATGCCCAAATAGCTTATGTGAAAAACACTGAAAAACCCTTGATAAAAAAACTACATACCCCAGACTAACTAAGCCTTGAGTATAGCATTGTGAAAATTGTACAAACCCTAGAACGCAACATCTTCCTTCTCTGGATGTTCACTGTACCAGTCCATGTGGTCCCCACTGCCAAGTCAACATGGCTTGTATCAATTACCACTTTCCTCCTAACAGCTCAGGTCCTACCATAGTCTATTGGTTTGTCGAAGAGACATAGAGGAGAGTCCCATCGATGAAGCAATGTCCCACCAAGGGGAACACTATCAGTCTATTGAGGAGACACAAGATAGAGTCCCGCCGACAACACCCAGTCACACCAAAAAAATCTCATCGATTCATCGACGAGACAATTTTGTAGGTCCCACCAAACAAATAGGACATAAATATGTGAGAAGGACAATCGGCCAGTTGAATGTTGCCAACACTTCACTTGCGTCATCACTTGGGTCTCACATTGGAGTATCAAGGGGACTGACTATATTCTCCTATCGATGACCCTATGTCTCATCAAGGCCTTCCAACCTTGGTCTTTACCATTGGATTAGCTTTAGTGCTTCATCTCGACTGTACAATGCATATCGCTATGTCAATAGGACAAGGAATCCTTTCTCACCAATATCCTCAAGTCCTTTCGATGAATCCTTAACACTGTGCACGAGTCCACCATACCAGTCATCACCAACTTGTCACTTTGTGATTCACAAGAAGGATGTGAATTTCCTTGTTGACCAATCGATGTCTCCCACCTATTGACAAACATCACCCGTCGGGACCCACAACACACATCATATAGTTCAACTTCCATCGCAGTATCGATGAGACACCAAAAATATCCCATCGATGTCCTGAACTCCCTTCAATGAATAACTTTCATCCTTGACCATTGATCTACATTCATCCCATACTGTCATTGCATCGAGGGGACTTAAATCTATCTCCTGTTGATATTCCTTTCTCTTTGATGAAGAATAACCTTAGTGGCAACACCTACACTAATTGCCACATGTCCTTGCCTTATTCACCTTCATATGTTAGGTCCCACACACATGCCACTGTTCACCTTCACTCCCTTTCAGTTTGGTCCCACCATCAGAGTATCGGAGGGGCATGAAATAGCTAACCAAGTTGCATTGATAAGCATGCCATTGGTGCATTGACTGGACACCATTTAGACTCCCATCGAAAGTCTGAAGTCACACCGATATATAAGTTATCAGTCTATCAAGGAGAGGAACTTCAAGGTACATCTTGCCAACATGAACAAGTCATGCCGAAGTAAAATATTATTGATCTGTTGAAGAGATTCTCACCTGAGTGTCGCCGATGTGCTAAAGTCTCACCGACCAGTGAATTAGGAAAGAGGGGCCGATCATACACACGAAGATGATGACATAAGTTGTCACTTAGGTAACCAAAAACCTGGGCTAATCGATCAACATCAAAATAGAAACCTATTAGCTCAATGAACAAGAACGGATAGGATTTATCTGATAAAACCCTAGTTGACCGAGAGAAAATAAAGTTCCATTCTGAGCACATTCTGCAACGTCCAAACCTGCAAAGTATATCATTGGAAAACTCTTGTGTCGAACGGACACCACTTAAACTCCCACTGAAGAGCCAAGGTCACATCGATATATCATGTCTTCGGGCTATCAAGGGGATGATCTTCAGGGTCTCTTCGACATGAACAAGTAATGCTAAAGGAGCATTTTTACACTTTGAACGCACCAACCACACAATTACACTATGCACACATTTCATTGGCCACTATCTGAGCTAACATTGGAAAAGCATCAACATCAACACTCTCTCCAGAAATAGACACTATTTTCCTTTGGCACCCCCAAATTTCCAAGAGATCTGCCAGGCTATTCCCTTCTCTATAAATGTGAGATATATGAAAAGCTTCAAACTTATCAAGCAACCTCCAAACAATCTTCATTACATACTTTAGGTTCCAATTATAGCACAATCTCTCTTTACATGTGTTTATAATTATTAATGAATCTCCTGTTGGCAAGAGGCACTACACAAGTCATCTGGTGTTGTCATTTATGGAAACCTTAGTTAGTAATCCTATCGACACTTCAGTATTTTCTCGTACCGGAAGTCAGATTGAAGATATGTGTTAACTATCAAAGCTAAATCAGGGCATCCGAAAGAGTTGTGTAAATTGATTCATATGTAATCTTCGATTATCAATTTGAGTTGTGGATCTTAGGGAAGGTCGTTTGATGTATGAAATTTCTTATCTTTGAATCATAGAGCCTCACATTGATTGGTGTGCAAGTTAGAAGATTAAGTTTATTGATTTTGAGTCTAACAGTACCAAAAGGCCGACTGGGTCATTCTAGCATGTTGTGGATCTTCGAGGAATAATTTTTGAAGGTGTTTCATGTTTGAGGATGTTGTTTTGGTTCTTCACTATGTTTTGGCCGACATTGGTTGGTTCACATTTATAATTGTTTATGGATTGGGCCAACAGTTTGTATATGTTATATATTTTGTTAAAGTCGGCATGTAGTTGATGTAATCTCTAGTCGTAGATATATATAATTGATTATTCATATTATTTTGATGTGTGTTACAATGATATGTGAAAGTCAGAAGGAATATAGATCGATTGTGCATAGTTTCATAAGGGCATCAAGAAGATTGGTGATATGAATTAAAGTAGATAGATTTTCAAGAGAAAAATCTGATAGAGTTTGAAGAATGCGATTAATGTTCTTAACCGAAACTATACTCAGACATTAGCAGATGTTAATTTCATAGTTCATCCACTCCAATTGTCTATCTTTGACTGTAAGACAGTGAGTCTTCTTTTGGGTAGTAAGCCTTTTGTATTTAAGCAGTGAGCTCTAGGTAATGTGCCTAAATGCATGTGCATTCCCCATTTGTAAACACTTATTTTGAGTATACTCATATTGTGGATTGATCTCCATTGTGGTTTTTCCCTTAATAGGGTTTCCATGTAAAAAATCCTTGTGTTATGGTGTTGTGGTTGATTGTCTTGTGTTCTTGCATCTTTATTTTGGTTCAATGCTATAAGTGGTTTAAAGATCAGGTTAATAAAGTTAAACTTTGCAGAACACTAATTCACCCCCCCTCTCAGTGTTCCTTGATACATCTCCTTCTATGTGAATTCTAGAGATACCTAGTTGTTTGGCAAGAAGCAAACCAGGAAGAACCACCATTGCTTCTGCAATTATGTTTGTACCTGTAGAAAGAGCAATTGACTTGGATGCCTTCAAGACCCCATGTGAATCCCTAATACAAACCCCCACCCCAGAAACTCATAAATTATCTTTCGAAGCTCCATAAAAATTCAACTTGAGAAAACCTAAAATCAAAGGTTGTCATTTAACTTGAACTCTACCAATTTTGGGCTTGTGAGGTTGTTGCAAACTACCTTTGAATGGAAGAAATACCCTTCCAATTCCTTAGTATGATATCATGCCATGAACATTCTTATAAATTTGAACATAAACATTAACTACTTTTGACGCTGATTTCTCAATTATACACTAAAAATTCTGAACTAAAGAAGACATCTTTCTAAAAATGTGTTTGTTACGCTCCCATCGTAATGCCCAAAGAACTGTAGCTGGAATTATGCACCAAATGCATGCAAAAAAGGAGGATTTATATAACACAAGCCAAGCTTGAAATAGATCCCAAATTGTTTTTGGCAATGGAGTAAAAAAACCCAATTCGTGAAGCACAAACTTCCAACATTCCTAAGCAAATTGACACTACAAGAACAAATGATCAACATTTTCAAAAGCTTCTTCACACAAGACACATTTAAAGGGTTTTGTAATTCCTAACTTATTAAGTCTTTCACTTGTAAACACTCTTTTACACAACACTAGCCATGCAAAACTCCTTGTTTTTGACAAGACCATATCGTTCCAACAAAATGAGAAGGCTCTTTGTGACTCAATTTGAGCATCTCTATTAAGGATTACTTTACACCCTTGCTTAATTGAATAATTACCATCTTTGGAGGGAGCCCAAACAATCTTATCAGAATATCTTGAAAAAAGAACTACTCTTTCAGCTAGGGCCTTATGCATGAAGTCCTTTTGACCTTCTATTATTTGCATTTCTGAAAATTGCTTCCATTTTACCCTCCCTGAAACCAATTCTACCGAATCAACATAATCAATCAACCTAGTGCCCCATGAGTGAGACAAAACTGGGATAGCTGACTACAAATCTTGAAAATCTTTAAAAGGAGGATGACCATTCCAAGAGTGATTCCAAAAATGAACATCTTCACCATTATAAACTTCCCAAGACAAGTAAGATGCGACCACCTTCCGACAAGACACCATGAAATTCCACATCGCAGATCCATTTGGAGGATTGGATATTGTAAAAATTCTTGTCAAATTTTGAGAATCTAAATACTTTTCCCACATTATTTGACACCACATAGAATCAGGCTTATTATACATTTTCCAAATCAATTTTCCCCCAAAATCATGTTGCATTTAGAGATATTATGCATTCCAACTCCACCTTTGAGCTTTTCAAAAGACATACTATCTAGATAAATTAGAGGAATTTTTTTCCCTCATCCATATTCCCC
Organism: Sequoia sempervirens; assembly: GCA_007258455.2. Taxonomy (NCBI): domain Eukaryota; kingdom Viridiplantae; phylum Streptophyta; class Pinopsida; order Cupressales; family Cupressaceae; genus Sequoia; species Sequoia sempervirens. Next base: position 25,366 of record VDFB02179234.1, read on the forward strand.
TTCCATAAAAAACCCCTAATAACCTTTTCATTCTGATCAATAACTAATTTAGGAGCTTTAACGACTGTTATAAAGTAGTTGGGGATTGCTGCTAAGACAGACTTAACTAACAAGATGCAACTTGATAGTGATAACCAGCGGGATTTATATGCAGAGACTCTGGATTTTATCCTTTCTATGACATTAAACCAATAATAACACTTGTTTGCTCCCATAAAGAATGGGATTCCCAAATATGTGCATGGAATTTTTGCTTCCTGAAAGCCTAAAATCTGAATAATCTTCCTTTTGGTGGATGCCTTAGTATTGAAGACATAAACCTTAGATTTTTGAGCATTTATCGTTTGCCTCGATATTGATGAATACAAGTCCAAAACCACTTTTATTTCCCTGGTTTTTGCAATATTTGCTTTCGTGTAAAGCAATGTATCATCTGCAAAGAGATTGTGTGTAGCTAAAATAATAGTGTGAGGAATAATTACACCTTGCCACCGACCAAATCTATGTCTTTCCTTTATTGTCCTACTTAAGCCTCAACTATAATAATGAAGAGGAAAGGAGATGAGGGTGTTGGCAAGAGACACTGCACAAGTGATTTGGTGTTGTCATTGATGGCAACCCTAGTCAGTGATCCTATCTGCACGTCGACATTTGCTCGTACCGGAAGTTAGATTGAAGATTAGTGATTAACTGTTAAAACTAGAATAGAGCATCTGATAGAGTTGTGTTCATCGATTCATATGTAATTTTTTGTTATCATTTTGAGTTGTGGATCACAAGGAAGGTTTTTCGATGTATGAACTATCTTATTTTTGAATCATAGAGCCTCGTATTGATTGGTGTGAAAGTTAGAAGATCTAGTTGATTGATTTTTAGTTTAACAGTGCGAAAAGGCCGACTTAATAAATGTAGCGTGTTGCAGATGTTCGAGGCGAATTTTTTTAAGGTGTTTTCATGTTCGAGGATGTTGTTTTGGGTCCTCACTATGTTGTGACCGACATTGGTTGGTGCACATTGAAAACTATTTATGGATTGGGCTGACAGTTTGTATATGTTTTTATATTTTGTAAAAGCCGACATGTAATTGATGTAATTCCTAATTGCAGATATATATAAGAAAATTTTCATATCATTTTGGTGTGTGTTGTGATGTGGTGAGAAAGTCAGAAGGATTGTAGAGCGATTGTGCATAGTTTCACTTGTGCAGAAAAATATTTGTGATTTGAATTAAAGCAGATAGAGTTTCAAGAGCATAATCAGACAGAGTGTGAAGAGTGTTGTAAATGTGTTTAATCAGAACTGTAATTAGGCATTAGAAGATGCTATTCTCTCAGTTCAAATTTTTTGGATGTAATTTTGTAAGACAATGAGTCTTCCTTTTTGTATTTGAGCAATGAACTCTAGGCAGTGTGCCTAAATGCATGTACATTCCCATTTGTAAACACTTATTTTGAGTATACTCATATTGTGGATTGACCACCACCATGGTTTTTCCCCTAATAGTGTTTCCACGTAAAAAATCCTTGTGTTATGATGTTGTGGTTGATTGCTTTGTGTTCTTGCATCTTTCTTTTGGTTCAATGCTATAAGTGGCTTAAAGAACAAGTTAATAAAGTTAAAATTTGTAGAACATTGATTCACCCCCTCCTCTCAGTGTTCCTTGATTCCAACAATTGGTATCAGAGCTTAGTTCTTCAGAAGAAGTTTAATAGCTTGGGGAAGATCCGGGAAGGTGATTCAATGGATTCTGGCAGTCTTCAGCAACAACTTTTGGTGGTGCTAGATGATCTTGATTAGTCCAAATCTGAAGTCCAAGAATTGCAAGCAAGCCTCATGAATGCTGAGAAATTCATTCAATCGTTGAAAGATCAAATCAATAAGTCAAGGGAAAAGAGAAAGGAACTCTGTGATCAACCAAGTAGAAAGAAAGTAAAAGCATGGAAGATGAACAACTGACTCAAGCCCTGAAGGAAAAGATAGAAAAATGTGAAAAGCTCACCAGAGATAATGCAGTCCTAAAGCATGAGATGGAATCTATTGTGATGAGGATGACCAAGGAGATTGAAGACAAATAGAAGAATGAAGAGAATCTTGTTTAGTCCTTGAAAGAAAAATCTGAAGAATGCAACAAAATTAATGATGGATTCAATCAGCTGGAGCTTGAATTGGAACAATCCAGAAATAATGAAGAAGAGCTTGAAAAGTAGATTGTTATTCTCAGGGATGAACTTTCTACTATAAATGAATACAAGGAGAAGTTCAAGATTAGCTCAACTAAGCTTGATGAATTGATTCAAAGTCAGAGGACTAGAAGTGACAAGCGAGGTCTTGGATATGAGAAAGGAGAAATCTCTAGATCTGGTCAAAGGAATTTCAGGTCAGGAAATCAGATGAAGAAAGCTGGAAGGTATCTGGTAAGACAACCTAATGCTCAAAAGTTAAATGGATATTTTTTTGTTTGCAATAAATTTGATCATATGGCTACTCAATGTAGAAGCATAATGAATCCAAGTGGTCCATCATTCTCAAGTCAGTGTTTCAATTGCAATAAGTTTGGTCATAAGTCAATTGAATGCAAAAATATGTCAAATAATTTTTCCAATAGAAATGTCAGATGTTATGCTTGCAATAGATTTGGCCATATTGCTAACCAATGCAGATCAAGAGAAAATCAATGGAATAACTAGTCTGGACAAAGAAATGTAATGTGTTATAATTGCAACAAATCCAATCACATTGCAAGGTTATGTAGAAGCTGGAAGGGTCAAGGAAAAGTTACTATGAATGAGATCAGGAAGCAAATGAAGAAGAAATGGGTGAAGAAGAGTGCCTCTGATGCAGGAAATGATTCCACACCAGAATCTGACACTAGAAATTCCTCTGGGAATTAGTTTACGACCTCTAGCCTAGGGGAAGTTCTCAAGAAAATATTTTACCCCCCCTGTCAGTAGTTGGTACCATAATGTGGCAAATTACAACGGTTGCATTAATGATCTATAAATGTTTTGGGATCTCTTGTGGAGGAAATTTGTGCAAATTTGAAGGTCCACAGAAGAATTCTCTTTCACAGTCTATGAAAACAGAGTATTCGAAAGATCTAGGGAAAAATAATTTATTGCAATAAAAGGTTAGGTGCGCAAATGATAAAAGGTTACTTTTATTTCTCATTTGTCACATTGCATTTTGAGAAGAATTTTGAAGAGCTCTGCAAGTGAATGTTTGGCGAGATTCAAGTTTGAAGGTGATTCGGCGACCAAACCCTAATCCAATGAAAGGTATTTATCTACATAACTTGTGAACTTCAAATTTCTAGAAATGGCTGCTCCATTGGTTATTGGTATTAAGGATAGACATCATCAAAAATTCAAATGGAACCCATTCAAATCCGTTGAAAAAAAACCATTAGGTGCATTTTCTTTCATTTCGTATGGTGTTTTGCATATCAAAGATATTAGGGCATAATTCATGCAAATGTTGAGGAATTAGGAAGTTTCCAGTTGTTAAATTTGTACACAAATAACATTGTGGGAGAAGATCTCTATGTAAATCCTAAATTCAAGACTTTGGAGGAGAAGAAGTTCACACAAATTATGAAGTTTCTCATGTTCGATAAAAATGAATGGGTTCGGTACATATTGAGTCGAGTGCACACTGAGTTTATGTGGTTAAATCAGCCTTTCAAGATCACAAAGGAAGTTATAAGGATTGTTACAGGTCTAAATTCATATGGTGGGTTGCCGACATTGAAATTTGTGAAGAACCAAATAGTCACTGAGGCAACCGGTTCAATTTTCGACAAGAGAGCCATGACAATCAATGACATCATCGAGTTCAATGTTAGATTTGCTTCTATGGTTATTGGTAATAAAATCTATCAGTCTAGCCGAGATAACTCTGTATCCAGTACTACAATCTATGCAGCTTATCAAATGGTCAAGGAAAATGCAGAATATGACTTGTGTGAGTTACTTCGGGGCCAGCTAATTGAAAATCTTGGCAAAATCAAGAAGTACAAGAAGAAATCTTTCAAGTATGGTAATTTTTTGTTATGTCTATTCTTCTACTTCATGAATGAAGTTATGGGAGTTGGTAAAGTTCAATGGAAAAGTGATAAACCTATAGCTATTCAAATCAGAGACATCTTGTACAAAATTGGTGACAACAAAGCAAGGAAAACTACTATCTGGGGTTATTTCAAAAGTTTTCAAAGTGAAATGCAAGCAAGGGAAAGGATTCCTACATCTATTGTGGAAAAATACAAGGACACTATTTGCTTCATGGTTGATATTGTTTAGTGTTTGATGGAAGTTGCAGAACCTAGAATAGTTTGGATAATGCCTATGGGTTATGAGGTTGAAGAACACATCTTGGAGTTGTATGCTCAACACTTGTTAAGTAAACCTTGGGATCCGACAAAAGAAAGATTTGGTACCTTTGAAGAGAAAGATATGCAAGTGCATGAACAACTAAAGAAGCCTATGATAGTCCAGAAGGTGAGAAAGGAAGTTGAAGGTTTTGCAGAAAGCATGGGCATATCAGCTGAAGTAGTAAGGGAAGCTAGGAGGAAAAGAGAACAAGTTGAAGAAGGAGATCCTGCTAGAACTGAGTCTACTAGTCTGGCAACATCTTCTGCCAATTCTAGATCTACAAGGAGCTCTACACTTTCATTTGGTCCTGCAAAGAAGTCAAGCCCTGTGAAAGTTCAAGTCAAGACATCCGGGAGAGAAGGAAATAGGAAGAAGGATAATAGCACAAGAGTCTATGTTGCAGTTGATGATGATGAAGAAACTGAATCTGATGAAGAGGTACCTAAGAGAAATCAAGTACAAGGGCATCAAGGCATCAAAATTCTCTAAGGACAAGCCCTCCAGTGAAGAGAAAGCAAAGAAAAAGGTGAAAACTGATAGATCAAGTATGTCTGTAGACGAAGTGGAAAAAGCTTTAATCAAGGATGGTAATCTCAAACCACTTTCTGAATGGTATGACACCTTTGATAGTGTCGGTCAAAGAATTCTTGAAGAAGCTACAATAAAATATTTGAATATTTTCAATATGACTCTCATAGAAATAATGTCAGACTTACCTAAAGGGCTATATGAAGTCTTAGAAATGAGGAGAGTGAATGCAAGAGCTGAAGAAGAACAAATGAGAGAACGCATACTTGTTGATCTATGTCTGGTAATGTCAATGGAAGAAATGAAGAAGATTCTCAATGATGAAAAAAGGGATTTTAAGAGAAAAACAAGGGTGAATAAGCTTATGATCTGGCAGACTGAAGAAGTTGCAAAAGATATTGAGAAAATTCTTAAGGCAGTTTTGTTGAAAAACATATATAATATTGTTTTTGAAGAAGTGCATGATGAAAATGTTCCATCTGGTACGGTAATTGAAGAAGGGAAAGAAGGCACATTTGAGGACACTCAGAATCCTCTTGACATGCAAGACACTAAAATTCCCATGGAGATTGAAGCTCCTAAAGATATGTCAGTTGAAACAAAGCAAGAATTTGTGGTTGAAGAGAAGAAGGTTGAGGTTAAGGAAGTTGCAATGGAAGCAAGAGACACTGCAAAGGAAATGAAGGAGTTTTTAGAAGAAAAACAGGAGGATTTTGACCCTGAATTGGTTGAAGGTCCTATCAACTTGGCCACTCTATCTCCTATTCAGAAATTGAAGGTAGCATCATCTGCTCAGGCCAAGGCAAGGGAGGAGATACTGAAATCTCACATTGATGACAGTGAGCTTCTAAGTCTTTCATCTGGTACCTTGGAGAAAATCATGCCTTCATATGTCAAGGACTCATCTAATTCTCCATCCAGATAGCTAAAGAAACTTATCAACTCTATAAGTACTCACTTTGAGTCTCTTGAAAAGTCAGCTGAGGAAAAGGTTCAAAAAGAATTTGATGCAAAAAGGTTTAGTAGATTGAAAGGTATGATAGCTAATGACAAACCCTTATTAGCTAGTTGTGTAAAGAACATTCAAGGTGCATTATTTGAAGGTGGAAGTATTTATAAGTCATGATTATCTTTGCCTAAATCCACTGAGGTCACTAAAAAGAAAATGAAGGAACATGAGAAATAGTTAGCAGATATTTCTCAAGCCTTTGATCCTCTAACCATTTCTATGAGTAAGCAAAAAGGTCAAGTCATATCCCTACTTGAAAAAAATAAAAGTTTGAAGCATGAAAAAGTTAAAACTGTTGAAAGGGAATGTGAGCTGAGAGGACTAATTGGTCCTAAGATGGAGACAATGCTTAGTGCATTGAAGGAAGCATAGGATGCTATGGTCGTCAGTGATCTGGAAAATCTTGAGTCAGCAGAGATGCAATCCTACTTGTTATGTGGTCACATGACTATTTTGGAGAGTCTCAAAAAGGGTTGGGAAACTAGTTTAAGCTTGTTGAAGAACAATTTTGTGGACATATTCAAGTTCATGTAAGTTTGAAAAGCAAGTTTGTACATATACAGTTTGTTCATAGCAATTTTGTATGATTTTTGGTATGTAGATTCCCGTCTTTGCCATTGATGTCAAAGGGGGAGAGTGTGGGATAGTGAAAAATGACTTATTCATCTCAGGGGGAGTTGTGTTTTGAAGTTTTGAATATGGAAGTGTATTCATGTTGGTATTGATCTGACACTTAGTTATTTTTCACTAAGTGTTGCCATCAATGCCAAAGGGGGAGATTGTTGGCAAGAGACATTCCAAAAGTCATCTGGTGTTGTCATTTATGGACACCCTAGTTAGTGATCCTATTCACACGCCAACATTTGCTCGTACTGGAAGTCAAATTGAAGATTAGTGATTAACTATTAAAGCTAGAACAAAGCATCCGACAGAGTTGTGTTCATCAGTTCATATGTACTTTTATGCTATCATTTTGAGTTGTGGATCTTAGGGAAGGTTTTTTAATGTATGAACTATCTTATCTTTGAATCATAGATCCTCGTATTGATTGGTGTGAAAGTTAGAAGATCCAGTTGATTGATTTTCAATTAAATAGTGTGAAAAGGCCAACTTAATGAATGTAGTGTGTTGCGGATGTTCGAGGCAAATTTTTTTAAGGTGTTTTCATGTTCAAGGATGTTGTTTTGGGTCCTCACTATGTTGTGACCGACATTGGTTGGTGCGCATTGAAAATTATTTATGGATTGGGCCAACAATTTGTATATGTTTTATATTTTGTAAAAGTTGACATGTAATTGATGTAATTCCTAATTGTGGATATATATAAGAAATTGTTCATATCATTTTGGTGTGTGTTGTGATGTGGTACAAAATTCAGAAGGATTGTAGAGTGATTGTGCACAGTTTCACTTGTGCAGAAAAAGATTTGTGATATGAATTAAAGCAGATAGATTTTCAAGAGCAGAATCAAACAAAGTGTGAAGAATGTTGTAAATGTGCTTAATCAAAACTATAATCAGGCATTGGCAGACTCTATTCTCTCAGTTCAAATCTTCTAGATGTAATCCAAATGTTTCGTAAGACAGTGAGTCTTCCTTTTTGTATTTGAGTAGTGAGCTCTAGGAAGTGTGTCTGAATGCATGTGCATTCCCATTTGTAAACACTTATTTTTAGTATACTCATATTGTGGATTGACCTCCACCATGGTTTTTCCCCTAACAGGGTTTCCACGTAAAAAAGTCCTTGTGTTATAGTGTTGTGGTTGATTTCTTTGTGTCCTTGCATCTTTCTTTTGGTTCAATGCTATAAGTGGCTTAAAGAACAAGTTAATAAAGTTAAATTTTGCAGAACATTGATTCACCCCCCCTCTCAGTGTTCCTTGATTCCAACAAAGGGGTCTCCTTGTCTTACACCTTGTGAAGCATTGAAGAAGCTTGAAGGAATAACATTGAAAATCATTGAAAATTTGGCTCCTAACAAACAAGATAATATCCATTTGCACTACTTACTACAAAATCAAAATTTAGCCAACACTTTCATTAAAAAACTCCAATCTACCCTTTCATACGCTTTCATTATATCAAGTTTTTCAATGAAGGAAGATAGATGATTGGCATTAATAGAATGAAGTACTTGATGCACAACCAATGCACCCTCAACTATTTTTCTACTTGGGACAAAGCCCCCTTGTTCTTGCGAGATGATTTTGGGGATAAGATGCTGCAATCTCAAGTATATTGCCTTTGTGAAGATTTTATAGACTGTATTACACAATGATATGGGCCTAAATTCTACAGAAGTCTTTGGTCCTTTATTTTTGGTAAAATTTCAATATTTTTCACATTAAAACTATTCAACATTGAGCCATTCTTTCGTGACTCTTCCATGGCTCACAGCAAATCAAAATCCAACACATCCCAACATTTAAAAAAATAGAGTTGTAAACTGATCTAGATCTGGCGCCTTGTCCAGATGGAGGGAGAAAAATACCTTCCCAACTTATTCCAAAGGGAAAGGCTTCATCAACCTCTCATTATCCTCCTGAGAGATGGTATTTGGAATTGCATCCAACAAGATATGTTCATCTTGATTTTCCTGAATTGGACCATTCCTAGAGGGGGCAAGGAGGTTCCTAAAAAATTTAACCCCTTCATTTTGAATCTCCTCTACATTTGTAATCCAACTTCCTGTTTCAACATACCTTATTGAAAATATTGATTGGGAAGCTATTTTGATTTGGGTAGAAGCATGAAAATACTTCGTGTTACGGTCCACATCCTTTAGCCATAATTCTCTAGATTTTTGACACCAATAAGTTTCTTCTCTCTTGCCAAACTCTTCCCACTCTTGCTGTAATTTTTTCTGTTTTTCATACGTAGTTGGTCCAAACCATGTTGAATTATGAATTCATGGACCTCTTCTAACTCCTTTGCCACTTCCTCTTTTTGGAAAAAAATATTTTTAAAAACTTGCACATTCCATATTTTAATCTGTTGTTTTACATATTGTAATTTTTATAAAACTAGAACATTTTAGTGCCTCTATGAAAAGGTACACTAACCCACCATTGGCAAAGAAGTGGAAGAAAATGTGGGTGTCTAAACCACATTTTCTCAAACTTAAAAGAAGGCTTATGTTTGATAGAGGGATTTAAGCCTAAAATATCTAAAGAGATTGCATAATGATTTGAACACACTAGTGGCGAGATTTCTGAAAACATATTATATGATGCAATTATCCAATCTTGAGAGACTAAAAATCTATCTAGATGTTTTGTGATTTGCAGAAAATATTTCCTTCGGTTAGTCCATGTAAATTTACCCTTTAGAGGAAAAATATCTTTCAATGCATTTTCAGATATGAAGCAACTTAAATCATCCATTACTTTTTGTGGTGGACATATACCTCCCTATTTTTCTTGGGACGACACTATTGTATTGAAATCAATTGCAACAATCACTTTTTCAATCCTAAGACCTTGAATGAAGGTTGTTAACACTTCCCATAACCTCTTCTTGTCCTGTGTAGCTGTTGGCCCATAGACATTGAATAACTTAAAATTGAGGTCAAAACTCACAACTCACAACATTGAGCAACTACCAATTACTACCCCTATGAACTTCAACAATAGACACCTTTTTTGAATCCCATAATGTGATTAGACCACCTAAAGCACCTTGAGCTAGCATATGCACTGACTTCCATTTTTTCCACTTCTTAATTGTCGCCTCAAAAGAATTTTGTGATGTTTTTGTTTCTTGCAGTAATATGATATCTGTCCCACAAGCGTCAAGTTGGCACTTGACATGAGCTCACTTGTCAAAGGTGTTAATGCCTCTTAGCATTCCAATAAAACACCCTCATTGTGGTTGAGGAGAGAAAGTATGCTCTCCTTGATCTTTTACTTACTGATAAACTCTTATCCAAAGTAGATTGTAATCCTGCTTCAATTTCTTCTTTTAACTTAGTGGCCTTAGATTTTCTTCCACGTTTCCCCGGGGACTTTTTTGTTGAAGCTTGAGAGGTTGGAGTATGAGCTAATGATAGGGTTTGTGAATAATCAAAAAGTGGTAGCAGTTCATTTCCCATGTTTTCAACCTCTGGTAATTCTTGAATGCTAAGCACATGGCACTGATTCCCCTGCATTGGTACAAACTCATCGTCTTTAGCTAAAACCTCTTCTGCTAGCTCATCAAATAAATCTCAACCAATTGAAAACACTAGCTTATCTGCAAGCTCTTCCAAGTTATTAGGGAAACCCTCCTTGTTAGGGAAAGTAGTAGTATGTTTCACAATGTCTTCCTTAGCATTAATTAGAAACTCAACATTTTTATTGACTTGCCTTCAATTAATACCTTCTGCTGAGATCGTGCTCCTAAGGACATCGGGGACATAAAGGAACATCTTTCTACCAATGACTTAATGTTAATCTGAATAGGAATTTTATTAAACATCAACTGCTTAACAATGACTTCTATTTGGTTGAAAACAATGATGAGGTAGAGGACGTGATTGCACAATCCCATGTAGACTTACTAATTTGGTTGCAATTCATACATTTTGCACATAATACAATGTTACTTACCTTGACATCCCTTAACTCCTTGGCTTCTACAGAACCTTTTTGATTAATCACTAGTTTCCCTTTCCTTCGGCCAACTTCACAGAAAGATGCCACTAACTCAAAGAATTTTTCAACAAATATGTCGAAAATTTTTCCTCTTGCCATATTCTCCACTGCTAACTCCTCATTGTTCTTCCCTTTATTAGGTTATAGAGATGAACTCATACTAGTTTTCCCTTTGAGATCCTCCATGTTAGGACATGTTTATTTAACATGTTCATTAGAATGACAGAACATGCAAACATTATTAGGATCCGTTATCATAGTTTCCTGAACCCAAATGCCAAATTTTGAATTTATATGAATCTGGGTTGGGAAATATTTTGTGGTGTCGAGTAAGATACAGACCCTGACAAACTTTGTCAGATTTCTAAAGAATTTCTTGTCATGCTTTTGAAAAAACCCTAGTTGGTTTGCCATTATTTCAATAAGTTTAAGCTCTCTATATTCCAGAGCTAGAGATTGCAATTGAACCTAACATGAGACAAATCTAGAATCAAAATGTTCTGACTTAAAATTTGAAACCCATGATTGCATACACAAACCAGAACATTCAAAAACCTAGGATTTTATCTTGTAAATAGCATTCTTCTTAGCTTTTGAATAAAAGAGCACACAAAAGATTCACTTTTGTTGATCCAAATAAAACACATTAGAAACCCCTTCCCATTCTTCAAATAATAGATTCTTCAAAACATCTATTTCTAGGGTAAGATCCCAAAACTTACAGATCTATTGACGAAGGTCCTGAATTTGAGGTTGCAATAGTTCATTAGAAAATGTGATGTTAACAATACTCTTCTGCTCACAATCAGCTTTGTATTTTATGCCCTTCTTATGGAGAGGATCAACCTGATTTACCTGTTTATTCCTCCATTGCAAAACTTGTTTATTATTAGCACTTGATTTCCTCTTATTTGGTTTTTTCTTCTTCTTATGCCTCTGTTTACCCTTCATTGAATCTTGCTTTGCAGACCAATCCTCACCACCTTTAATATGTGTAAGGTCATGAGAAAATTGCTTCCCAATCCCACCATTCCCCATGTACACCTATTGCATGTCATTCCTGCCATTATTTTCATTTTCTTCCTTCTCTTGTCTACCATTTTGTGTGCTTGTATGAGACAAATGGACCTTGTCGAGATCTTTTTTTGAATCTTGGGTCTCCGAACTACCCTTTACTCCTTTAGCAGTTTCCAGTTCTTTGGGCAAGGATTTATTATTCATGGCTCTTAGATTTGTTATCTACAAAGACTGTTTATCTCACTTTGAATGTTTATAATCTACTTTTGTTGCCTCATACAAGCAATTTAAGAACTGTGGGTTACGTTCATAGGAGCGATTGTGCATAAATATCCAATCAGTTTCTTGCAAGCTATAAGCCCCTTCTTCTTCCCGAATATCGAAGACTGGTTGCTTCTCATGTACCAAATGATGGTGGGTTCGAAATGGAGCCCAATTGGGTCTTGTAAATTATCTATGGTGCGGTTGAAATGGAGCCTAGTTGGGTCTTGTGAATCTATGCTTGACTGAATGGCTTGTATTTACAAGATACCCTGCATGTGGAAGATATCTTGCCTATGGGCGATGCCTGTGTGAGCTAGTGAGCCCATGTTGCTATGTAGATTGAGGGTATTGTCTGCCATGATTCCTATCGTTATTGTAAAAATGACCGTTGGGCAGCCATGAATGCTCCATGATCATTTTTTATGTCCAAAATATTGATACTTATTATCATTTATTTTGGGGCAATAAGTTTGCTAGAAAATAATGGTATATTACTTTTAGAGACTTTTTTGCTCTATTTGGTCATAATTAGAGTAAAAAAGAAGCTTTATTTAAAATGGGTCTAAAAAATAATTTGGTTGTTGATTCAATTAGACATACCATTGCTTTACACTTATACAAAATTAGATGTTCAAGGATGTTTTATAATTCTTATATTCATCTCAAAATTATAATTTTAAAAGCTTTAATGTAACATATTCTTTTAGATTGCATGATTGTCTACTTAATTTTAAGTAATATTAAAAATTGTAAGAAGATTACCTAACAATTTAAACAGATCCATTTACAAATCGACTAATTCTAAATCAATAAATATTGTAAATAAAAAATTATATAACACCAAAACATGTATACCATTTTATATAACCAACTTCGTATACATGATAATGTTATCCTTTAATATTAATATTTTGTATACTCTTCCTTATTTAATCATAAGCAAATCTTTTCGCAACTTTAAATTTTTTGCAGCTTTCATGTCTACTTACTTTACTATAATTCAACTTTATTCAATATTTTTAAAAACTAGCAATTACACCTTGGTGTGCAATGGGTACGCCAAAGAGTTATGTAAGGTCAATTAGGGAAATTTTTGAATTTTTTTTGCAAATTTTGGTGTACACGAGTTCAATTGGTAGAGAGAGATATAAGGGTAGATAGAGGGAGAGAGATGAAGAGATAATGGGATAGAGATATAGGGAGATATTGTTGGAAATATATGCCTCAATCCCACAGGCTAAAACCTCTAAGAGAGACAAGTCGGTGTGACATGCTTTGGGTCTGACCGACTAGCAGCTTTGGATCTTGTGGTTTGTACAGGTCGCCCGAACAATTTTTAAGTCATGCCAAAGGAGCTTACGTTATGACTTGTGATTTTCGTTGTAAACCTATGCCGAGTGGAGATCTCTGGCCGACAGGCCATTCATATCATATATCGGGGAGACCCTTGGCCGAAAGGCTTACTTCGGTGTGAAGTCCTAGCGAAAGCTAAAGTCTCACCGACAGCGTTTTATGTTGAAGCCTTCGGGGAGAGTCTTGGGTGTTCGGTAAGAAGTCTTACCGATAGGAATGTCTTACCGACAGTATTCACTCGGGGTAACACAAGGGTCTCAGGAAGAAGTCTCAGCGATGAAGATAGGTCTCGCCAACGGGGAAAATCTTGGAGTCATTGGTGTAACACACTTGCTTCGATATGAAGTCTTACCGATGTGTGGTGTCTCGCTGAATGATTTCATCGGTGCAACATGTGACTTCGATAAGAACTTTTGGCGAAAGCGATAAGTCTCGCCGACTATTGGATGCTTCAGAATAACATGAAGGCTCGGTGGGATGTCTTGGCGAGAGCAGTAAGTCTTGCCGATGGTATAACATTTCGATGTGACTTTGAACATCGATATAATGTCTCACTGAAGAGCGATATGTCTTGCCGATAGAAATACTGAAGTCGGTGCAACTTGTGATATCGATGTAACCTCTTGCCGATGGAGACGACTCTTGGAGATAATGTGTAATCGGGTCTTGTGGCATCAGGGAGACACTTCTTGTGTCTCACTGACATGCCAACACAGTTTGAAGCTTTTTGACCGTATGAAGACTATCCTATGTAGCTTGTAGTTGACCAATCAAAGAAGCCAAATGGGAACCGTTGGAAGATAGTTCATTGTGGCAATTCTGAGAGGAAGCTCAACAGACAAGGGCGACATGAATATAGTCTGTAGTAGCAAATGATGTCTCGTTCGATGGGTCGACGGTTTGCTGTGTGATTGTATGATCAGTGGATGAATTCTATTCTATGAAGACTATAACGTGAATGTTTTGTAACAAGGTTGTTCATGGTGAACGCTGCTATAAAATGACATCAGAAAGATAAGTCTGATATTTGTATGTAATCTCCATTACTGTAATACAAAGTGATTTCTCTTGGTGTGGTGGGTTTTTCTCCCGTAAGGGTTTTCCCACGTAAATCTGGTGTTCATATGTGTTATGTCAAATACTCTATTTCTATTATTACTTTCAAGTGCATCTTAATTCGACTGTAATTGTAAAAATTTAAAAGTGTCTTTGCGTTCTTCCCTGAGGTTTTGACATTAGGAGAGTTGTTTCTGCATCTAACTTTCCTTACAGATATGGAAGAAGACATATTTAGAGATAGAGATGGAGAGGCAAAGAGATATAGATATAGAGGTCCAAGAAGAGGGAGAGGGAGAGAGAGAGAGGGGGGAGAGATGGATGGGTAGAGAGGAGACATGTCTAGAGATAAAGGAGGAGAGAGGAAGATAAAGGTAGAAATGAAGATAGGGTGAGAGAGGATGAAGGAGACAGATAGAGTGGTAGAGAGAGGTAAAGGGAGAGATACAGATAGAGAGATAGTGAGGTAGAGAGTGAGGGGTAGAGATAGAAAGATATGCAAGAAGTGTGAAAGATAGAGAGAAATATAGATGGTGAGATATAGTGATAGAGAGAGTGATGGTGAGAAGGGGGAGATAAAGATATATATGAAGGGATAAACATGGAGTTTGTGTGTGAGTAAGAGAGATATATGGAGATACATATATAATTATATAGGAAGGGATATGCAAGGAGATGTAAGGAGATATAGTTAGAGAGGAAGATGGAGATGGATATGGAGAGAGAGGATGAGGGAGAGACAAAGAGAGAGAAAGAGAATGAGAGAGGGAGAGATGGAGGGATAGAAAGATAGAGATATGAAGATATATATAGAGGGAGTCTCCCTATCTATCTCTATGTTTCTCATTTTTCTCAATCTCTCTTCTTCTCTCTCATATTTCTTTCTATATTTGTCTTCCCTTTTATCTCTCCCTTTGCCTCTCTCTCTTTCCCTCTCTCTCTCTCTCTCCCTTAAAATCTCTTTTGCTATCTATGTTTATCTCCCTTCTTTCTCTCCCCATCTCCCTCTTGATCTATTGATCTATCTATCTATCTCTATATATATCTTTGTCTCCTACTCTTTGTCTCTTTATTCTCTCTATGTGACTTTATATCTATATTTTTCTTCCATCTCTCTTTCTTTATATCTCTTACTATCTCTATCTCTATCTCTTTCTCTTTTTCTTTATTCTCTCTTGGTGACTAAAGAAATGCTATCATAAATTGAGGATAAACCCAAAGAGGTGAACTTGAAACCATAAAAACTAAGTATAAGTAAAAATAATATTATATGGAAAGGATCTCCCAAGGAAGCATTGAGATGACAAAGAAAGATGGGAGCAGTGATATTCCCATGTTTGTAGGTCAAATCACAACAACCAACAACTTTTCCATCTATCACCACAAAAGGGCCAATGCAAGATACGATGATACCCATAATATGTCTAGTTTGAAAGCATAACATTAAGAATACTCAAAGAAAATCATGACACACATCCTAGAACCTTTCCTAACATTCACAACTAATGAAACTCTGATATAAAGAAAAAATATAGAGGTATGCTACTGCTTCCATGACCCATCCCCTGGACAAAGGTAAAGCCAAGATTGCAACCGACTAGTTTGAAAGCATTGGTAGCAATACTAAAAGTGGAACATTGTCTTATTAATTGTCTTTATATGTGTGTGAGTTGGTTGTATTCAATTAGTCTCCATCAACTAGTAAATCCTATTATATCACAATTGGCGAGAGCACAACCTAACCATTTAGAATATTTTCCAAATAGCAAGCTTCATAATTTACAATTGTGTAGTGCTTGAGTATGACCAAGTAGAATAGATGAGGAATTTAAGAGAGTTTGATATAAACAAGCATCACAAAAATAGCGAATAATTCTTGCTAAAGAATAAGAAGGGAGAGCTTTCTAGAAGGAAAAATAGTTTAGCCCTCTACAATTTTGAATTTTTAGCACCTCTTTTAGGTGTTGATGTTGGAGTGCCTTGGCAAGGGTCTCACCTAGTGATAACTTTGGTGTTGTGAGTGTTTCTTTGCCAAGTAATATGTTGATTAGGAAAATTTATTTGATGTTGACATTAACTATAGGATTCATTCTACCACTTGGGATAGTTGCCTCTCCTTGCAAGGTGATGGCTCTCATCACGCCAAACAAAAAAAAAGTGCCAAAAATACTTCACAATCTAAGATTTGGTGAAATATTTCCTTTAGGAAATGATTTGACTTGCCTTGACAACTTTAAAGATGGGTATGAACTCAATCCTTGTGTCGTTAATATTTGTGTCCAACTATTTGGTCCTTGCAACATGTACACTGCAATCAGTATTCAATCCTTGGTTGGAAATGCTTTTTCTCCATTTGTTGCACTTAAAGGTGGACAATTTGAAAATAGAACGTCAACACTGAAAACATGATGTAAGTTCCAAGGAAGGAAGAATAATTTCAAAAAATTTATAGAGAAGCAATCTAATATTCTTGTGATGCCTTATGAGGCTTTCCTTTTTTGGGTGCAAAAAAACTTCATTATCATCCTTCTATTAGTGCAACACCCAAAAGAGATCATGTTGTTGCTTGCATTTGTTTTTTTAATCACAAAATATTTTAGACTTTTTGTTAAATGTTTTGAATTTGCTCAATAATATCTAAAGGCACAAGATAAGCTATGCTAAACCATGGTAAAAGCTAAAACTCTAAAAAACAATAAAAAATAGTTGGCCTCCACAATTAATAGAGCAGAGAAATGTCTGCTATGCATAGTTGCAGTCATATATTTGCTATCAAAAATTGAAGGCCAACAACAATATGATCTGACATTGGACAAGGGTTTAAATGCCCTTGCCTAATGTTTGGCCTTTTAAGACACTCAACTATTTGTTGGATTAGGTTGAGGTATATTTGGGTGTGAAAGATGGTAATTATTAAAGAAAAACAAGAGAAAAATTGATGGCAATAATATGCATCTAGTTATATGATAGCCAAAGCACAATGCATCTACCCTAGAGTCCTTGCACATTTCAGGGGTTGTAGTCTATGAGTTTAGAATGTGAAATAAAATTAGCCAAACAAGATTGAATCCATACTTAAAACCATAGATATATTCTAAGAAAATTATGATTTTCCACATACTCTTAAAATATGAAGATAACGATTCATGTGCTAAAGAAGTGTTCCTTCAAAAAGATGAAGAATATATACAAATTTCAGATCAAAAAATCCATTTTGTACATATTTTTGCAATCATTGCATTGGGATAACCTCTCCTGGAGGCACTATGTCAAACAGTTAACATGCTTTTTTCTATGTTTCCATGTTTTGCATACATGTCTACCAGAGAATTTCCATCTATAACATCTGAAAAAAAATCCTCCTTCCATGATGCTTTGATGGATGTCCATACCCTGTTCCAAAGCTCCCATTTTGGCACAGGCAGACAGCATATTGGCGAAGGTTATGGAATTTGGCTTTACACCTGCCAATTGCATTTGCTTGAAAGATGCTAATTGCATTTCCTCTCTCGAAGAGTTGCTTGTTTGCTGTGGCTTATACTCTGTTTCTCAGCATGGATGAAGGGCCTCAGCAATCTGATTTGTATCACCATTTTATCGACTTAATCAACGGAATGTTTCAGATTCCTATGGATTTTCCTGGTACTATGTACCAGAAAGCCAGAATTGGGAGTAATCATATCCGTGGAATTCTGCAAACTGTGATTGATAAGAGGAAAACGGATTTGGCTTGCGGTTCCGCTTCGCCACAGCAGGATTTGCTTTCCTTTCTGCTTTGCAACGCCGATGAGCATGGGAATGCGTTGAGTGATGATGACATTAAGGATAACACAATCTTGCTTCTTCAAGCTGGGCATGCCACCAGTGTTGTCACTGTAACGATGCTTTTGAGGTATCTGGCTCTCAATCCGGACTGCTACCAAAAGGTTCTTCGAGGCATATAGTAAAGGTTGTTTGTCTATGCTTCCACATTTTGCATACATGTCTACTAGCGCAGTTGCAGCTACATCATCTGACAAAATTCTGCTATGCTTTATGCTTTGATGCATGTCCATACCTTGTTCCAAAGCTCCCATTCGGCATAGACTGCGAGGATGCTGGCAAAGGTTGCAGAGTCTGGCTTTACACCTGCCAATTGCAATTGCTTGAAAGTTTGTAAAGCCTTTTCAACTAACCCATTTGTGAATATCTTGCAATCAGGGCATTTCACGAGAATACATTTCTTTGAGGCATTCTGTCAAACAGTTTGCGTGTCTTTTCTATACTTCCACATTTTGCATACATGTCAAACAGGGCAGCTGCAACTGCAACATCTGACAAAATTCCTCTATCCTTATCTCGTTATGGGTGTGTATAGCCTGTTTCAAAGCTCCCATTTCGGCACAACCAGGGAGGAATCTCGCAAAAGTTGAGGTGTCTGGCTTATCAGTAAGCTACAAAAACACCAATTGAAAGATGTGGACTGCCAAATATCATGTCTTACTCTTGATGAACTGTTAACACTGGCAAAAAGTGCTTTAATAAAATAGTGTTTAGTATTCGAAAACAAATAATTAATTTATAACATCTGCACAACAATGAGAAAAGCATAATAGACCTTATTAGAGTTGGGAATGAGGTTCCGTAGGGCAACAGAATTTTTAGAACCGCAAAGAAGCAGGTAATGCCCAAATGGCCAGCTTCATCTGGTAAACCCCCTGGTTGAAGTAAATGATAAACAAAGTCCACCCAATACAAAACATCCTTTAAAGAAAATTGCAGTTTTAGTTTACAAACAAATACAACTGCGCCCAATTCTAATGCAAAGGTGATGACTCAAAGTAGTGACGAACAACTGTACCCATATATAAAAAACTGATAAAAAACAGAATTACAACAAGAACCGCACCAAAGTCTACAGAAACAGAGAACTGTTTGACAAGGTGCCTCAAAGTGATGTGGTTTGACAAACAAAGAATTAATGCTTTTGAGGTATCTAGCTCTCATTCCGGACTGCTATCAAAAGGTTCTTCAAGGCATATAGAGTGCTTTCGTGAACTGAAATGATTGAAAGGATTATTAAATTTATCTTATTAATAGAACTATGTTTTAAATTGTATATCGTACGACAGTTTGGCCGAGTGGTCTAAGGCGCCAGATTTAGGCTCTGGTCCGAAAGGGCGTGGGTTCAAATCCCACAGCTGTCAAGCTTTTTGAGACCTTAATAAGCTACTTATTAAAGTTTTCCAAATTTTCTAAAAGATTATATTTCAAAATTTATATTCAGAAAGTTTATTTTTGGTTTAATTTTTAAGAGACGAATTTTTTAAAAACTATAAGATATTTATTAAAGATTTTCATGTGTTTATTGCAAGATATTTATTAAAGTTTTTCACGTATTTATTGTAAGATATTTATTAAAGTTTTTGGTACTTATATAATTAAATTTTATTTTAAATTATAAATTTTCAAATTTTATTTTGGAATTTAATTGTTTAGAGAAAATTTTGAATTTTAAGTTTAATATTAATATATTTTATAAATATAATGAGTATGATAGAAAAAAGCAATTTTCTTTTCTATTTATTTTACATGAATTTGTTAAAAATAAATAAATAAATAAAAATTAAATATTCATTTAAATGTCTTGATTTGCAAATTCATTTAAATTATAATTTACTTCTAAAATTATTATTTTCATTTTAAATTTGCCACTTTTTAATTCTAAGTTAAAAATTTGAGTTTGAATAATTAAAAAAAGTACTGCATTACTAGAGTGTCCTATTAATAATATATGTGTTGTTGTTGTTTGACATTAATATTGATATATATTAATATTTAAATTTGAAATAAATTAAAATTAAATTTCTTATTGATATTTAAAATAGTAATATATATATATATATTAAAAATTAAATAATTATATGTTGTGGTTGTTTGTCATTAATATTGATATATACCAATATTTAAATTTAAAATAAATTGAAATGATTTTTTTATTGATATTTAAAATAATAATATTAAAATTAATATGCATATAAAATTAATAAAAACTAAATAATTAAATTAATGTTAATACTAGATATTATAATATTAATTTTTAATATTTATAAAAATGATTGTCAAAATTCTTAACCTCTTGCAAGATATTAATGAGGAATGATGTTACAACAAATGAATGAATCAATAATAAGATCTTGGAAACTTTCAAGGAAATGCAATTTGCAATTTGTAAAACCCTTCATGCAGCCCACACTATGATTGAATGAATGACATTTCCATAACAACGTATGAATATCTATTGAAGAATAACCCCATGTCCCCATTCAATTGCTTAAATGTGTTTTTTTGCTTAAGTTTAAGCAACTAGAATGTTCCCATGCTTATTATCAGAAAAAGATAATTTGGAATCTTTCCCTCTTATAATGGAGCAAATATTGTTTAGGAATTGAAAATAAGTTATGAAAAAAGGGGGTCTAAAAAGAAGCACCAATTGCATATTGCCAAAAATGTTACGTGGCTCCACAAATTTCTTTTCCCCTTTTTAAATATTTGCTTTCAATTTTTTTCCAATTTTTTACTACACAAATTATTATTAATAATATAAATACATATTTGAGATGATTGTTTAAAAATAAGAAGAAGAAAAAAGTTGAGCAATGATTACATGCCAAAATAAACTAAGCAGTTGCATGGACACCTACCCTAATAGAAGGGAATTCATCAAATACTATAATTGTATATGCAAAATTTGGAAGCACAAACATGTGAATCATTTGATAGAAACTGCCAAAGTAATATATCTAATGGAGTGGTAATTTTTTTGTTTGTTTTCCCTAAAATGGTGAATGAAAACTAGATTTTATAAGGTGTGGTCTGTGTAGGAATGGGAACTTAGGAACAAGTTGTGGGAATTCATCAAAGCATAGAAGGTAATTTCAAGTTTAGTAAAATATGTTGCACCTATTATCAACAAGGACCAGTCAGGCTTGATTATCTTTGATCGGGTAGTTGGCAACAAAGAAAAGCTATATGATTACATTTGGGAGTCAATTAGGGTAGCCTTTATTATTGTTGAGAATTGACACATGGAATACAACAAACTAGTCCATGGATGGAGATGTTCACTCTTCAATTTTGGTGGTAGTTCAACATTCAAGTGCGTCAAGGGACGAATCTTTTAAAGACCCATCTAGTTATTACATCGAGAGACATTAAATAGTTATATTAAGGGAAGATAGAGGACCTGTGCACATAAAAACCTCTCCTTAAATCATGTTTTTCAAAAACTAAATCTCAACCATTAAAAATAAATAATTTAATTAATCTAAAAAATAAATAAACTCCTAATTTCCTTAATAATGAGAAAATTAAGAGTTATATTGTGAGAAAGTAAGAATTTATTGGTGATATTTTTTGTTATCTTATAATTCTTATAATAGTTTTTTTTCTCATTATTGATAAACTTGTGACACATAAAATAGTGGAGTTGTCACATCAAGAAATGCTCAGAAAACATCTTACTACATTTTTTTTAATTAGTATCCCCATCTTATAAACCTCAAATTAGAATTGTTATTATTTTCCTAAATCTGTTGTATTTTTTCAACCCTCTATACTTTATATTGAAACTTTTTTTTCATTTATAAATAATGAAAAAAATATGTGTTGCTCAGTTTACACTTTTATTTTCTTTCTTATTTATTTATTTTTGATGCTTTTGTTTGGTTGGATTTGAGGCTCTCCATTAAGCAAATAATTTCCAATTCCAAAAATTAATAATAAAAATTATTTTATAAAATATTATTATAATATTTTTTATTGAAACTAATTATATAAAATTAATATGTATTACAATAATATTAATATAATTACTAGCATCCCACACCATCAAACTCACAATCATTATGGAAGAAATCACATAAAACCCCAACAAACAATAGAGTAGTGAATATCTGGCCAACCAGAATGGGTAAGGTTCTCAATTGAGCCCCAACAAACACCCTTGCACCTACCTTACATTAGACATTATGTGCCTCCTATACAATAGGGTGGGAGCACAAAGAACCCCAAAACTCTAGGAAAAAATGCACATTCACTTTGAACAATTGAGCATTCCACCACCCCTACCATAGGATCGATCCATCAATACTTTTTATATTGTCCTTCCATTGGATGAGGTGAGTCAACAACCCAACATCCCAATAAAAACATGAAATAATTCCTCTCACTGGGGCTTTTTCCTACATCTACAATTATACTTTAATTCTTGTATTTGGTATGGATGGAGATGTCCTACATCTACCATTGTACTTAAAATCATGTTGGTGGCACAAATGGAGATTAGAACATAGACGCGTTTGAGATGTAAGGCATACCGTCATTCATTCACCTCCAACATGCACCAAGGAATCCCTTCAATGGGATGTCTAGCCTAAAGAATCCACCAACATCACCCAGGGGATCAAGCTTCTTTGTTCTCTGATGCTAAGTTATGGAGGCAATGTTTCCCAAAATATCAATAACACCACACCACTCTTCAAATTTTCATCATTGAAATTCACATAACAAGAATACCATGCCCATGATGCCCGAGACAAGAGTAAAGGTTGGCAAGTTCTTGGTAAAGAAGATTAGTATTGCATTTTTCAAAATCTATAGGTGCATAACTCTTCACAGAGTACTTGTTGTGAAATAAGGTGGTAAGACTCTACATTCCCTAATTTCCTCGTCCTCACTAGTCTATCCCTACTATAAAAAGAGGCCCAAAAATAACTATAAAACAAACTAACAGTAGCAAATAGGGGAAATATAGTATAAAATAGAGTGAAATGATTGAAGGAAATTATATTGATCTAAATTTTATGTTACATTCAATCCAACAATTCACAACAATGTTGTTTGCAATGGACAGCCTCATATTTATACGTGGGGGTTTCTAAAATCTAGAAACTTCTAGCTTTCTAGAGGATTCTACATTTTTTAATTTTGTATTCCAATAATCTAGAATGTTCTAGCTTTATGGAAGAATCTAGCTTATTTAGAAGACTCTAGAAAAATATTTAATTCTTTTTTAGACAATCTTACTTTTCCTTAACATCCCCCCATAAGATTGGCGAGAATATTAATACAAAGAAGATACCAAGGAGAGCGAAACATTATACCACTATCCCCCCTTAATTTTCACCTCTAACATACCAAACATTCCTCACAATTTTAAAAATTTGGCTTTAGTCATTCTCTTAGTAAATACATCAGTTGTTTGTTATTCACTTGAAAAAAATTATAGATTGACAATAGTTGCTTGAACAAGATCTCATATGTAGTGAACACCAATCTCAATATGCTTTGTTTTAGCATGAAAAACTAGATTGTTTGCAACATGTATGGTACTTCCATTGTCATAGTACAAAGTAGTAGCCTAGAACAATGTGTAAAACCAAGCTCAAATGGAAAATTTTGAATCCAAACTACTTTATTTCCTACTTCTTTTGTTTCTCTATATTCTACTTCACATGAAGATAATATGACAGCCAAATAAATCTCATTTTATTGTAAACATCATATTATTGATATAGTGAATGTAATAACCATTGATGGTTACTAATCATTCTTTTTCTTCTTTTATTCTCTCCCTATGATGTATAGCACCAATTGACTAACTTATTATAAAAACTTCATTTATTAAAACAAATCAACCTAATGATTATAAATCAATATCAATATAGCATACAGCCTATTCAAATAAACATTTGTAATGAAATTTACTCAAATTTTGAAATTTATTGCTGCCCTCAAATATTTGTAATTAATGCAATGTAATCCCTTAACAGTCCAAATTGCAAAGGGAAACGAGCTTTGATGGCCTGTTACCCAGATATTGTGTCAGATATGAGCATTCTATCTAAGGCATCGAGATAACATAGGGAACCTCTCAAATAACCTCTCTCGGATTTTGTTATCTTGGGGTCATTTTTCCATGGTGTCCAATTTTGACTTGATGGAAAAAGTGTCAATTACAAGCAATGTAAAGTTGCAAAGTGGTGCAAATTTCATTCTACAACTCGTGTGACCAAATGAGTTGTTCTAACACATTCATATGGGTAAGATTACATTATGCATAGTCCTCTTTCACACCCAAACACGTGGAATCATTCTGAGCTACGTTTAACCAACTCAATCCCTTAAGAGTCTAAAGTGCAAAAGGGAAACAATCTTTGACTAGCTATTACTCAAAAAATGTGATGCTTACAAACTCTTCATATGAGCCTACAAGATCATGTTGGGACCCTCTACAATAACCTCTCTCGATTTTTGTTATCTCAGAGTTGTCTTCCCATGGTGTCCAATTTTCACTTGATGAATAAAGTGTCAAATGCAAGCAGTGTAAAGTTGCAAAGTGGTGCAACATTCATTTTGCAACTCGTGTGAGCAAAAAAACTATTCCAATGTGTCCAGATGGGTATATTTATGCTAGGAATTATCCTCTTTCACACCCAAACACAAGGAATAACTTTGAACTACGTTCAATTGGTTCAATCCCTTAAGGGTCCAAAGTACAAAAGGGCAACAATCTTTGATGGGATATTACTCAGAAATTGTGATGTTTACAAACTCTCCATTTGACCCTACAGGATCGTGTTGGGCCCCTCTACAATAACCTCTCTTAGTTTTTGTTATCTTTGAGGCGTTTTCCCATGGTGTCCAGTTTTCACTTGATGGAAAAAGTGTCAAATGCAAGCAGTGTAAAATTACAAAGTGGTGCAACTTTCATTTTGTAACTTGTGTGACCAAACAGACTGTTCCAATGCATCCAAATGAGTATGTTTATGCTAGGCATGGTCCTCTTTCACACCCAAACACATGGAATCGCTCTGAGCTACGTTCAACTGGCTCAATCTCTCAAGGGTCCAAAGTGCAAAAGGACAATAATCTTTGATGGGCTATTACTATTGGATGTTGTGGTGTGTTGTTGATATGTGGTTGTCATTGATGAAAAACTATTAGCATTTTTGCATTAGAAGTTGTATATGTCAAGGATATTGAGAAAATTGTAATAAGAAGTGCTACAAGTTGTCAGTGGTGAAGTGAAGTTCTTTCTGTCGGTGTGATCGATACATTGTTGTTTAGAGGTTGTGGAATAAATAGTTTCTTGTTGAGTATATCTAGTTTATCCACATCAAGTTTCAGAGATCCACATGAAGATTTGATCAAGTTATGGGGATCCGTATTCTAACAGTTTTTTTGTTACTTCAGTTTGTGTTCTTGAATGAAGATCATGTGATTTCAATAAGTTCAGTTGTTGCGGATGCTTCTCTAGTGTTTCATGATGCTTGTGGATGTTTCTAGTTTGTGCTCTATTTTTTTGCATGCTTGCATTGATCATTGTGCTCGCAATCTAATATTTTCTCTTACATGTTCATGTTTTTCATGTTCTTGGCCGACAAGGTGTTGAAGTGTGTTGTGGATCTTCGAGGAGTAATTAATTAAAGTGGTTCATGTTTGAGGATGTTATTTTCGGTCTTCACTATGTTGTGACCGACCTTGGTTGATTCGCATGAATAATCTTTATTTGATCTAAGCCAACTATTTGTATTCATTTTATTATTTCTTTGGAGCCAACTTATAGCGATGTAATTTCTTGTTACAGATATATATAAGCAATTTTTTATCATTTGGAAGTGTGTTGGGGTGTGCAAGTGTGAAGTGTGTGAGTCCTCTTTGTGAATATTGTTCAGATCATTCAAAGGAAGAGTATAGAGTGAAGGAGAGTGAAGAAGTTTTCATGTGCTTAACCGGAACTATAACTAGGCATTAGAAGATGTTTTCTCAGTTCAAAATCTGATGGATTTAATCAAAACCTTTATGTAAGATAGTGTGTCTTCCTTTGTAATCGAGCAATGAGCTCTAGGCAATGTGCCTGAATGTATGTGCATTCCCCATTCATATTTTCTTATACTTTTAACAGGGTATAATCTTGTGGAGTTACCTCCACCGTGGTTTCTCCCCTAATAGGTTTCCATGTAAAAATCTTGGTGTTATGTGTGCTTCTGATGTGTTGTTCATTTATGCTTTCATGATTAATGATCGGATCTAAGAATAGGGTTAACAAGTTGAATAAGTTTAAAATTCTGTGAAAACTGATTCACCCCCCCTCTTAGTTGTCTACCCTTGAGTTGCAAACAATTGGTATTAGAGCAGGTTCCTTGGGAGAAGTTTTACAACTTGAGGTGATTCAAGATGGTGACTTAGAAGAAGGATAGTCCTAGATTTGATGGAACAAATTATTCTTTGTGGAAGACTCGAATGGAGTGCCATTTGAGATGCATTGGTGAACCCTGCTAGAGCATTACAAAAAATATATATGTTATTCCACATAATGGTCCTACTACTTCTATTGAGGTCATGGATGTTGAGTATAATATCAATGCTAAGGAGGCATTGTTGAGTGCTTTGACTGATACTTAGATGACAAATGTGATGGATCTGAAGACTACTTATGAGATCCGGAAAAAGTTGGAGACCTTGTATGAAGGTGATGCTAATGTGAAGATTGCTAAGCTACAAAGTCTGAAAGGGAAATATGAAAAGTTGAAAATGGGTGATGATGAAAATGTTACTACTTTCATGCAAAGAGTGAATGAACTTGTGTTTGGTATCAGATGTATTGGTGGACAGATAGACGAATTAGAGATTGTTGCTAAAGTGTGTAGATCCTTGCTTGATTCTTACAAAGTCAAAGTTAGTGCTATTGAAGAGCTCCGAACTATGACAAATGTTACTAGAGATATGTTGATTGGTAAGCTTACTGCTTTTGAGTTGAGCGAATTTGGTGATGCCCTTCCTAAGGTTGAATTTTCATTCAAGGCCACTACTTCCAGAAGAGATAAATAGAGTTATGATCTAGGTGAGATTTCATCAAGAAACATATTCAAGTATGAGGATGAAATGAGATAGCTCGATGAAGAAGAAAGAGAGCTTGAAGAACTTGAAGCATTGATTATGAAAAGAGAAGGCAAAGGACAAGGTAAGTATAAGGGGAAGTTTCCTATTAAATGTTTCTCTTGCAATAAGATAGGCCATTTTGCATCAAGGTGTCCTGAGAGAGTTTCCAAGCCAAGATTTAACAAGCCTAAATTCCAAAAGAAGTGTTACAATGTTGTTGATGAAGGTGTGACAGATGATGAATCTGAAAAAGGAAATGAAAGTGAAGATGAATTTGTGTTTATTTCTATCAAGGAAAATAATATTGTCTATTGAATCTGCTAGTTGTACAAATGTGGAGAAATCCCTAGTTGCTCGAGTTGAAGAGAAAGATGAATGGGTAATTGACAGTGGTTGTTCTCATCATATGACACGAGATAAAAGTAAGTTTGTGAGTTTGGAAAAGTATGATGGTGGTGTTATGAGATTTGGTGATGACAAAGCTAGTGTGATCCATGGAAGAGGATGCATTTCTCTTGATGGTAAGCATAATATTGATGATGTCTTGTATGTTGAAGGTTTGAAGCATAATCTTTTAAGTGTTGGATAGATGGTTGATAAGGGATACAATCTTCAATTCATGCATGGTAAGTGCAAAATATTGGGAAATTCTCAAAATGTGATTGCATCAGGTACAAAAACAAAAGGTAGTATTTTCCACCCGAGTGTTGCTAGTAAAAGTTGTTTGATTGCTCAAATTGATGAAAGCTAGTTGTGGCATAGGAGAATGTGTCATGTTAACTCTAATAATATTTTCAAGATAAGTTCCACTAAGGCTGTGAGAGATCTTCCCAAGTTGATGAAACCTACTAATGCCATATGCAAAGAATGTTAGTTAGGAAAGAAAACAAGAATTTCATTTCGAAGTAAAAAGAAAAATTCAAATGGATTGTTGGATCTTGTGCATATTGATTTGTGTGGTCCTGCTAGAACTAGAAGTTTACAAGGATATAGGTACTTCATGTTGTTTATTGATGACTATTCAAGGATGATGTAGGCTACTTTCTTAAGGGAGAAATCTGAAGCTCTAGAAAAGTTCAAGATCTTTAAGGCTATGGTTGAGATAGAGATAGGTCTAAAGATTAAGTTTTTGAGATCATATAGAGGTGGTGAATTCACTTCCGGTGAGTTTAATTCTTTTTGTGAAGAACATGGAATAAAGAGAGAGTTATTTGCACCATAGACCCCTTAACAAAATGGAGTTGTGGAAAGGAAGAACAAAACAGTTCTAGATGATGCTAGAACCATGATGTTGGAAGAAAATGTACCTCATATCTACTGGAGAGAAGTTGTGAGTACTGTTGTGTACACACTTAATTGGGTACAAATCAAAGGTGATACTGGTAAGACTCCTTTTGAGCTATGGATTGGTCAAAAATCTACTGTTAGATATTTCAAGATCTTTGGAAGCAAGTGTTATATCAAAAGAGATGAAGATATAGGAAAGTTTGATGGTAGGAGTGATGAAGGAATTTTTCTGGGTTATGCTACTAAAAGTAAGGCCTACTAGGATTACAATAAGAGATTGAAGAAAATGGTTGAAAGTGCAAATGTTAAGGTTTATGAAGACATAGCTGCACCATCCATAACCTATGGATATGGTTCCAATGATCAAAATGTCAGTACAAACAAAGGTCAGACTTCAAGTCAAGTCCAAATCATTCTCGTGAATCAAGAAAATCAAGATGAAGGAGAAACTGGTGGAAAAATAGAGGAGAGATTAGAAGAGCCTAAAGTTGAAGAACATTCTAAGAAGACTCTGAGGTATGTAAGGTTGAATCATTCAAAGAATCAGGTCATAGGTGATAAGAAAAAAAGGTGTCCAAACTAGGAGAAAGATTGCAGAAGAATATTGTTTGATTTTAAAGATTGAGCCTAATAATGTGAATGAAGCATTCAAAGATGAACATTGGGTTGAAGCAATGAAAGATGAACTACAACAAATTGAAAATAATGATACATGGATTCTTGTTCTCAGACCTAAGGATAAAAATGTAATTTTAACTAGATGGATTTTTAGAAACAAACTGAATGAACAAGGTGAAGTGGTTAGAAATTAAGCAAGAAATGAAGCAAGACTGGTATGTAAGGGATATTCATAGATGGAAGGTATTGATTTTGAAGAAACCTTTGCCCCTATTGCTAGAATTGAAGCTGTGAGATTGTTTCTTGCTTATGTTTCTTACAAAGACTACAAGGTTTATCAAATGGATGTCAAGTTGGCTTTTCTAAATGGCGAGTTGGAAGAAGTGCATGTTGAACAACTAGATGGATTTTAGTTGACTGATCAGGGAGATATGGTTTTTCGATTGAAGAAAGCATTGTATGGACTCAAACAAGCCCCTAGAGAATGGTATGCCAGATTGGATAGGTAATTGGTGAAGCTTGGATTTAACAAAGTTACTGCTGATAGTAATATGTATTTCAAGAATAATGATAAAGATTTGATCGTGGAAGTTTTTTTTGATGATATCATATTTGGAGGAGATGATAGCTTGTGCATGAAGTTTGTCGATGAGATGCATAATGAGTTTGAGATGCCAATGATAGGAGAAATGAAATTCTTCCTGGGATTGCAAATTATTCATTTAGATAAAGGGATATTTATATCTCAGTCCAAGTATGTGAAAGAATTATTGAAGAAATTTGGTATGGAAGATTCAAAGCCAGTTGGTACACCCATGGTGACCATATGCAAGTTGACAACTGATGATGATTCTTTGAAGGAAAATTAGACTAGATACAAATAAATTATTGGTGGATTGTTGTGTTTGACTCAAACTAGGCCTAATATCATGAATGTTGTATGTATTGTTGCAAGATTTCAAGCTGATCCTAAAGAATTTCATGTGACTGATATGAAGAGGATTTTTCAGATACTTGAAGGGAACAGTTGATTTTGGTCTATGGTATCCTAAAGATGATGATCTTACTTTGAGTGTCCTTATTGATGCTAATTGGGCAAGAGATGTGAATGATAGGAAAAGTACTAGTGGCAAAACATTTTTCTTGGGAAAGAAGTTGATTTCATGGTTAAGCAAAAAGCGGAATGTTATTTCTTTATCTACTATAGAGGCATAATACATTGTTGTTGCTAATAATTGTACTCAAGTACTATGGATGAAGCATATGTTGAAGGATGTCAGAGTTGTGTATGATGAGCCTATTGTTATATTCTGTGATAACTCAAGTGCTATTAACATTTCTAAGAATCCGGTGTTGCATTCCAAGACTAAGCATATATCTATCAAGTTTCACTTTTTGAGAGAGAAAGTAAGTGAAAAGGAAGTCAGATTGGAGTATGTGCCTACTAAGGAGCAGATTGCAAGCATATTTACCAAGCCATTGCCTACGAATACTTTTGAGTATCTCAGAGGGAAGTTAGGGGTGATTACCCCTCCTAATCAGAACTAAGGATTTATTGATTTGCATCAATTCATGCATTTTATGATCACATTTTGATCCAGATTGATGTTGTGGTTGTTGCTACTCAGGGGGAGTAGTCAAATGTTCAGATATTTAGGTGCTCGGATATGTGGTTCATATTTTGCATAGAAGAGATATTTGTCATTGATGTCAAAGGGGGAGAAGAGTAATGTGAAAAATATTTGTGGGGAGAAGAGTTGAGGAAAGAAGAGTCAGAACCTAAGGGGGAGTAAGTGTAGTTGTGTTGATGGTGTTTTTCACATCATGTGTTTCCATCAATGCCAAAGGGGGATATTGTTGGATGTTTTTGTGTGTTGTTGATATGTGGTTGTCATTGATATCAATACTATTAGCACTATTGCATTAGAAGGTTTATATGTTGTGGATATTGAAAAAATTGTAATAAGAAGTGCTATAGGTTGTCAGTGGTGAAGTGAAGTTCTTTTTGTCAGTGTGATAAGTATATTGTTGTTCATAGGTTGTGGACTAAAGGGTTTCTTGGTGAGTATATCTAGTTTATCCACATCAACTTTCAAAGATCCACACGAAGATTTGATCAAGTTATGGAGATTTTTATTCTAATAGTTTTTCTGTTACTTTAGTTTGTGTTCTTGAATGAAGATCATGTGATTTTAGTAAGTTCAATTGTTACAGATGATTCTCTAGTGTTTCATGATGCTTGTGGATGTTTCTAGTTCTTTCTCTATCTATGTTGCATGTCTGCATTGATCATTGTGCTTGTGATTCAAGATTTTCTCTTGCATGTTCATGTTCTTGGCCAACAAGGTGTTGAGGCGTGTTGTGGATTTTCGAGGAGTAATTAATTAAAGTGGTTCATGTTTGAGGATGTTATTTTCAGCCTTCACTATGTTGTGACCAACCTTGGTTGATTCACATGAATAATCTTTATTTGATCTGAGCTGACTATTTGTATTCATTTTATTATTTCTTTGGAGCCAACTTATGGCAATGCAATTTCTTGTTGCGGATATATATAAGCAATTTTTTTATCATTTGGAAGTGTGTTGGAGTGTGAAAGTGTGAAGTGTGTGAGTCCTATATGTGAATATTGTTCAGATCATTCGAAGGCAGAGCAGAGAGAAGAGTGAAGAAGTTTTCATGTGCTTAACCAGAATTGTAACCAGGCATTAGACATGTTATTTTCTTAGTTCAAAGTCTGATGGATTTAATCAGAACCTTTCTATAAGATAGTGTGTCTTCCTTTGTAATTGAGTAGTGAGCTCTAGGAAATGTACCTGAATGCATGTGCATTCCCCATTCATATTTTCTTATACTTTTAACAGGGTATAATCTTGTGGACTGGCCTCCACCGTGGTTTTTCCCCTAATAGGGTTTCCAGATAAAAATATTGGTGTTATGTGTGCTTCTGATGTGTTTTTCATTTATGCTTTCATGATTAATGATCATATCTAAGAATAAGGTTAATAAGTTGAATAAGTTTGAAATTTGATGACAATTGATTCACCCCCCCTCTCAATTGTTTTCCCTTGAGTTGCCAACAATTACTTGGAAACTGTCGCACTTACAAACTTTTCATTTGAGCCTATGGGATCGCATTGGGCCCCTCTACAATAACCTCTCTCAGTTTTTTTTATCTCAAATTCATTTTACCGTGGTAGCCAGTTTTCACTTGATGGAAAAAGTGTCAAATGCAAGCAGTGTAAAGTTGCAAAGTGGTACAACTTTCATTTTGAAACTCATGTGACCAAATGGACTGTTCTAACACGTATGGATGGGTAATTTTATGCTAGGTCTAGTCCTCTTTCACACCCAAACACGTAGAATCACTCTAACCTATGTTCAACGAACTCAATCCCTTAAGGGTCCAAAGTGTAAAAGGGCAACAATCTTTGACAGGCTATTACTTAGAAACTATAATGCTTACAAAATCTCCATCTAAGCCTACAGGATCATGTTAGGCCCCTCTAAAATAACCTCTCTCAGTTTTTGTTATTTTAGATTTGTCTTCCTGTGGTGTCTAGTTTTCACTTGATGGAAAAGTGTCAAATGTAAGCAATGCAAAGTTGCAAAGTGGTGCAACTTTCGTTCTGCAACTCGTGTGACCAAATAAACTGCTCCAACACATCCCAATAGGTACATTTACGCTATACGTGGTCCTCTTTCACACCCAAACATGTGGAATCACTCTAAGCTACGTTCAACTAGCTCAATCCCTTAAGGGTCCAAAGTGCAAAAGGGCAACAATCTTTGACAGGCTATTACTCAGAAACCGTGACATTTATGAACTCTCTTTCTGAGCCTACGGGATTGTGTTGGGCCACTTTACAATAACCTCTATCGGTTTTTGTTATCTCAAAATCATTTTCCTATGGTGTCTAGTTGTTACTTGATGGAAAAAGTGTCAAATGCAAGTAGTGTAAAGTTGCAAAGTGGTGCAACTTTCGTTCTGCAACTCATGTGACCAAACAAACTACTCCAACGCGTCCCAATAGGTACATTTACACTAGGTATGGTCATCTTTTGCACCCAAACATGCGGAATCGCTCTGAGGTGCGTTTAATCAACTCAATCCCTTATGATGAAATGCAAAACAATCAAAAAGATAAACATACACATGACGGTTGAGAAGTCTAAGTTTTCCACACAAAAAGCATATGATCATCCTCAAGTCTAGCAAGCACAAGACAGTTTTTAATTATCCTCCTTTCCCTTGCAACAATATACAACCAATTTTAAATGCATATAGTGGTGGAACTTGGAAACATTTTATTTTTCCTCAATTAACAACTTTGGTTGTGAAGCATTTTTTCATTTTCATTTGAAATGATTTGCTATGCTTGAAAATTGTAGTCTAAGAGAAACAAGTGATGCTCTCATGTACATTTATTATTTGGTGTGATACATAAATTTTCCACCCTTGGGTCCATTTCTTATTTGTATTATAAGTTATAAAGCTTTCTCTCAAGTCCATTTCCTATACAAGAAATAATATTTCAAAAAGTTGAAATATACATCTTTCGACATGTTTATATGGTGATGGATCAAGAACATAAAAATTCATTATGTATTGTGAGGATTATGTTGTGAAAATGTTTAAAAACTATTTAAGATAAATGTTTGTATGATAATGTGTCAAGAAGTTAACTACTCATCATCTACTATGAATATTATGTTTTGCAAGTGTTGTGAAGATTATGTATCCTTTGCTTAATTGAGTTGTTCCAATCAAAAGATTAAATATACTAGAATCTTTTTATGAAACATCTCATGGAATACCAATTGATAACGTGTTTTTTGTTTTTAGATAAAGAATTTTATGGAACTCTTTGGATTAAATTGAATTGAGATATGTAAGACCAAGGGAGCATTAGGAAATACATTTCTCAAGGATCTTAAATAAGCCTTCTCTCCCGTTGCAATTTTGGGTGGATTATTGCTTTCAAAGTATTAGGAATGCTTTGCATATTTTCTAGTTGGTAGTTGCCATTCTAGAAGGCTCATCTCTTGATATATATTATACTCATTCTTAATCAATTATCAAGTTAATAATTAGTGCATTTATTTACAGTTAATCTTTTCTTTTCAATTTGTGCAATTTTGGAATTTGTAACTCTACTAGTATTCCTAGAAATATTGAAGTTGTTTAGTATTAACTAATAAAGTTGTTTAGCATCAATCAATAAATATTAAAGAAAAATCATGAAGGACAACAATGATCAATGCTAGGGCTAACCAATTAATAAGTATACAGGTGAATAAGTCAAGCATACATGTGAATAAGGGAAGCACAAGTACTCAAAAACATGTAAGCCTTGAAGTATACACACAAATACATAGTATACATAAATTAATACAAAGTATATGCATGAATACAAGGTATATGCATGAAAACATGTAAGTTGCACAATATACATTGGAATACACATAAGTTGTATACACTTGAATACACGTAACTCATATCTATTGAACCATGGATTTATAATGCAAATATGGACACCATCGATAAAAAAGATTTGCATTAATCAAATAGCCATGTAGGCATACATCAACATATGTTGATATAAGTATAAAATATATACAAAATAGCCATATAGGATTACAAGAATGTCATATAGGCATATAATATCAAATATATCCAATACAAAATATATACACAAATTCCATATAAGCATACAACAAAGGGCTCTGGAATCAAAAGTCATTGCTCTCCATGCTCTCGAAATAAACTCTTTCCCTTTGCTTGTAAATCAGATGGTGATATGTCTATCACTCATTTATTTTGAGGTCGAGGAGTGCTCCTGGTGCTCCTCCTACAATTTAGTTCTTGGGCAAGTCTTATCTGTTACAATAACAAGTAAAGACATTAATATATAGAAATTACATTATAAAAAATGATATATTTAACAAAATAATCACTTACCACCATTTGATGATCACTCTCCACAAGGGAAATATTCAAATGCCCATGTTGAGGCATGTTGAAGCCTTGTAGAAATCATCCAAAGAGAAATTAAATTATGAATCAATAATGGTTTGATTTTTTGCTAACTAACAACTATAACAACAAATGTAAATTGAAATTTAGTAATTTGCCTCATACCTCCCCTGTCAGAGCCATCAAGGAGTCTATAGCAGATGAAACACCAAGCTCCATTTCCCTACGAACATTTAGAGGTGTATCCACTTGCAACATCTAAAAATAAAACAAATTATTCAACCACAAAAACTATAATAGTGATCCACGTCATGGCTTCTAATGTATAAAAATGATTTTTTTTTAGTACTTATTAAACTATATTTTTCTGAGTATCATGCTTACTATTTTCCCTATATCCATAGCTTGTTCAAAAGCACCTATTTTTAGGCTTTTACCCATAGCAACAAGGTGGTGAACAGTTTAATAAAATGCTTTCGTAGACATGTACGATAACTGTGGTGGCATAGAGAAGGTAGTGAATTGTTTGAAAAAATGCCTCAAAGAAATGGGGTCTCATTGTGATGGAATGCCATTACAAACAAAAGTGTCATGGCATTCCATCACCATAAGACCACATTTCTTTGAGGAATTTTTTCAAACAGTTCATTGTCTTCTCTATGGTATTATGCTAGGATGGGGTGGATGGTATAGTGTGGTCTTGGTTATGAGATGGAAGGCGATCATGAAATGAAGAGGGAGGGGTGGGGACATGAACAAGTGGAATAAAAGGTGGAAGGTTCCATGGATTGGTAAATTGAGGATGAGGACCTTGAAAAGAATTTGGAGGGGAATTTTAGCTAAAGGTTTGATTTCTGTTCTTCAAGTAGTGAGTTGTTTGAAAAAATGCCTCAGAGAAATGTGGTCTCATGGTGATGGAATGGTATTACATCAACATGAAACCACATTTCTTCAATTCATTTTTTCATACTACTCATTGCCTTACTATGATACTGCTTACTATTATTCTTTGATAGATTTTTTCCAAGCATCCATAGTTTGTTGGAAAGCACCTATTTTAGGCTTTTAGCCATAGTAGTAAGGAAGTGAGTAGTTTGATAAAATTATTTGGTACACATGTATGGAAAATGTGGTAGCATAGAAAAGGTGGTGAGCTATTTGAAGAAATGCCTCGAAGAAATGTGCTCTCATGGTGATGGAATGACATTTTTTCAAACTCTCATTGCCTTGTCTATGTTATTGCTTACTATTATGCTTTGATAGATTTTTTGTAAGCATCCTTAGTATGTTGGAAAGAACCTTTTTTAGGCTTTTATCCATTGCAGCAAGGAAATGAACTTTTTGATAAAATGCTTTGGGAGATATGCATGGGAAATGTGGTAGCATAGAAAAGGTAGTGAGCTATTTTTAAAAATGCCTCAAAGAAATTGGGTCTCTTGGTGATGGAAATCACCATGAGACTACATTTCTTTGAGGCATTTTTTCAAACAATTCATTTCCTTGTCTATGTTATTACTTACTATTATTCTTTCATATATTTCTTCCAACAATCCATAACATAGATATAAGGCAGTGAACTGTTTGAAAAGATTCCTCAGTAAAAAGTGGTCTCATGGAATGCCATGACAAGAAAATGCAATTAGAAGTTGCTCCTACTTATTACTTATGCTATGTGAAGTAATTGCATCACTAATTATGTTGAATTTCTAAACAACTATATTGTAGTTGAAATTTTGCCATCTATCAACATCTAGTTATTAGTTATGGAATGCAAAGTAATGCTTTGAGTTTGAAAGATGTGCAATGCAATGTAATCAACATTATGAATATAAACTACACAAATATATTAAGTACATTTCATTAGTTAAACTCTTTATTCTATTACCTGTGTGTGGGTTTGTCCAAATCCATTGGCACTAGGAGGTCTTCCCTTGAAACCTCAAATATTAGCCTATTCAACATCGGAAATCACATATTAGAATACCATTTATAAAATAATGCTATTAACATGTAATAAATTTATAATTGTTTACTAGTTACATACCTCAACAGTAGATGCAGTGGAGTAATAAGTGGGTGTAGGGCCAGTGTATCCAATATCAACACTGTGACCCTAAATTTTTATTAAAATCATAAACTAAATTAGTTAATCTTGCATTTCAAAATTGAAATTTAATAAATTAAATTTAATGAACATGCTAGCATTTACCTAAGTATCGATGCCATAGGCCTCATTCAAAATTCTAGCTGCCCTTTCCATCTCCATAGTTGCAGACGTATCTTGCATAGTAGCCTCTTGAGTGTTGCTGCGGTTGTATGAACAAGTCGCCCCACAAGCCTGAAACAAATGGGATCGAAGCCCACCACTCGAAGACTCCCTTGGATGGAATTGCAGTATAGGGATGGCATGCTAGATGACACTATGGGTCAAAGAGTTGATGGCCTACAAAGTGTCTACCTCATCACTCTCCTTCATGATGGAAGGAATAACAAAGTGCTCATGAGGTAGCCTAGTGAGAGGTCGTCTCGCTTGCCGCCTAGGGTCATGATGTGCACTGGGCCTATCTTGAGCCAACCCCCCACCTCTACCCTAGAAGTCCCTCATATCAAAATAATTTGGGATTTTGTTCAGGATGAACTCACAATATAGTTTCCTAAGGAAATATTGCGGGACTTCGCAATTGTTGCATGGTGGCTAATGAAAAACCATGTACCACCTATCCCAAAAAAAGGTCCTAATATATTGGTGGTGGTACCAATGGATAGGAAACCTCTTTGCATTGAGGCTAAGATTTACATTTGTGTGTGGGTTAGTGAATAATGAGCACAAATCTAATTTTGTAATTTTTAGATCTTTTACATCTTTATATGATAATTTATCCCAGTAATAATTCCTAGTCGCCTGCCTCCTATCTTGCCAACTAGTTAACTGTTTGTTGATTGAATTTACATTTTTTAACATTTCTTTCAGTGAATTTACAAGTGTCTTTCTTTCCATGGTTGAATCATTTGGATCGTTCAACCTCGTGATTAACTCAATTTATTTTTTATTGTTTTCAATTTCACTCATTAAATTTTGTTGAGTGCCAGGAGGATGTTGAGGGATTGGTGGAGGAGATTGTTGTTGTGGTTGTTGAACTTGAGGATTTTTTTGATGTTGTTGCTTTGCTTGTTGAGTATTTTGAGGAGAGTTTTGAAGAGGGTTTGCAAGTTCATTAACATCTCCTACAAATTAAAAAAATAAATATAAAAAGAACCTAAAACTAACAAACTCACAACAAAAAATAAACAATCCTTACCTCTTAAACCTCCTCGTCAATGTGGCGACATCCTGGTCACGAAACAATAACAATTTGATGAAAAAATTGCAAGAATCACTCCTCCCAGAAGGTGAGCGTGCAAATGAAAGGCTTTTGTCCGCGGGCAAAAAAATAATCACAATGCAAATGAATTCCATTTCCTTTTTTTTGCTTTTAATTTCTCATAACGCGAGCACGTTATAACATGCTCATGTTATAGGCTCAGTGTGGCCAAGCCTTAGGCTCAACACACCAAGCCATAATGTGAGTGCATTATAACGTGCTCGTGTTATAACGCGCTTGTGTTATGAGCTATTAAACTATTTTAAAATTTGGCCACAAATTGCCCCCCCATCTTTTTGCACCCACCCAGAGAGTCTCCTCCATAATAATATTAATCATACTATCAAGTTCAATCATAATGCCAATCATAATGTTACCATTGACCTAAGTAGGAATGTAGAGTAGAGAAGGTTCCTTGTTCAAAGGCAAGTCCTGTGGTGTGAAGGTTATATCTAGAATATTTTCCACATGAATTGGAGGAGGAATTGAAGTGAACGAGATTGTGTTCATGTACTCAAAAGGGATAGGATTAGAAGATGAAGGAGAAGATGTGATTATATTAGCAGAGTGGGAAGGAAAGGGATTTGTACTATATATTTGTAGTTGGTTGTTAGGCTTGGCTACAAGTTTATTTGAGCTTTGTGTCCTACCATTAAGTTAGATGTTACCGCTATCTATGTGGTCTTGCATGACATGTCTAAGACACACACAACATTTAGTATCATGACCAGGGACCAAATGGTATTGACAAAACTTTTGTGCATCATACTACTTGGGATAAGGCTCAGACCACGGTCTTATTTCTGGGAGAGTGATTAAACAATATTTTGATCATTTTTGAAGAACATTAGTGTAGGACTCAGATAGTTTTGTGAAGATTCTATTGTATCCCACATAGTTATTTTTGGTAGGAACAAAAACTATGTTTTTTATTGCTTTATTTCTTTTAGGCTCACCCCAAAAAAATGGCTAGTTTCAATTATCAAGATGAGAGGACGAGGAGGAATCCTTGTATTGTGTTACCATATGCTAGTATTCTATCAATGTAACACACATATGGGAAAAAGAAGGATATTTCATAGGAGAAATTTTCTCTCAACACTAGCAGTAGATTTCTGACAAACACACATTGAACATCATAATCTGATGGGGCATAAGGGAGATGTTGGTGATTAGTCTTAAACAACCTTTTCATGAGTTCCCTACTTGTAGCAAATGAGATCAGTAAAGTGATCTTCAACCAGATGTTCGCTTGGAACTGTTGTAAGAATTGATTAATCAATTGTTCAAAGCAGAAGATAGAGTTGTTAGGAAGTGAACAAAACCATTCCAATGCAACATCCTTGAGGGCTCACAGGAATAGCTTTGATAACAAAGCATCTTGATAGAGGAAATCAATACACATGGTAGTAAAGGACGAGAGATGGGTTTGTGGGTCACCTCTGCCACTATACTTATCAAACTTAAGGATTTCCATCCCTTGAGGGGTGGGCATATTTAGAATGGTGATGGCTAAAGGACTATGGCCATAGTATGGTTGCAATGTAGATTGAGAGGCAGAGCTAGTCAAGTAAGCCAATTGCAATTACATTTGACCCATGTTTTGTAGGGGCCTATTTTGAAGGGTAAAAATGCATAAATGTGAGGTCACTAAAACAGGTCCAAATTAAGTGTGAAATTGTACTTTCACTTAGAAAGGAGTATAATTTTCTACACTACAAATATTAGTTTACACATATATAATATTATCTTAATACTTATAATATATAATTAAATCGAAGGTGTTCCCTATATGAACCCAATTGAATGACTTTTGTTATCAATGGTTCAAAATATGTCAAATGATGCAAGACCATTGAGAAAGATCTAGCTATAGAAAAATAGCTACTATTCATAAAAAAATTAAAAAAAAAACTTTTTTTTAGAAATCAAATCTAAATTATATTCTTTTCTAATGAGTCAAAGAGATAATATCACTACTTTAAAAAGCTATTTTTTTTAGAAATCAAATCTCTACCTATTTTCCCTTTTAATTTATATTTTCCCAATGAAACAAAGGAAAAACATATAGCTTATTGTATACATCATAGCTTACTTTCATTACAAATCATTAGTATTATTTTAATTATTCAATTTTTAAAAATTCTCTCTCTAAAATTAATGTAATCATATATTTTAAATTAGTAATAAATATGTTATGGTTATTATATCTACTTTCTATTTAGATTGATTACAAATTGTTTAACTTGAAATTATTGCTAAATTTTTATTTCTATTGCTAATGCATAAATTTAGTACAAAGAAAATACAAGGAATCACATGAACATGCATAGTATAAGAAATAATATGGAGATAAAATCTTTACATACTGTTACATTCCTTTTTAAGTTACAATTACTTTTATAGAAACAAAAAATAAAAATAAAAACTATATTTTTGTATAAATCATAATTTTACTTCCATTGCAAAACATTCTTTATTTTGTAGTAATGTTTCAATTGATTAATTTTTAAGATTTTTTTTCTAGAATTAATGTAATTGTATATTTTTAATTATTAATAAATATATTATGGGTATTATATATACTTTCTATCCATAATAATTATAAATGGGTCATCTTAATAATATTGTTAAATTTATTTATTTTATTGCTAATATATAATATAGAGAAAAAAAATTCATGAAATCTCTGCAAGAATAAGTAGAGGATCAAGATATAAATGATGAATTCACCAGGGTGATGAAGAGATAAAATCACTATTTAAAAAATTAAATAGTTTTGAGATCAAATATCTACATCCTCTTACATTCTTTTTTAAATTTTAATTATTTAAAAAAAACAAACGATGAAAATCTAACTTATAGTATAAATCATAATTTTACCTTCATTACAAAACATTTGAAACTCTTTAATTTGTAGTGTGATTTTAATTATTTAATTTTTGAATATTTTTATTTTCTAAAATTAATATATTAACTAAATTAAAATAATTGACATACTTAATCAAAGGAAAAATAATAGTACATATAGATAAATATAATTTATTCTATATATATGAAGTTTTATTTTTGTATGTTAGATTATATTATTATGAGGGAGTGTATATCCAAATTAGAAGTTATCATTTGGTTAAACTATCACAAGTAAATGATCCAACCCATCAAAATTGTCCAAGGATCGAATAAAGATAAACCATGCCAATAACTTAAACTTTGGTAATAATATAATACAAAACAAATCATCATTCTCACTATTTAAATACAACTAATTTTCTAAAGGATAGAAATAAATGATTCAGGGGTCTAAAAGATAGATTGGGCCCACTTAAAAAGATAACTCCAACTCCCTACCATATAAAAGTGGAGTCGAGATAATTTTTCAAAGGGTCTCTTTATGACAAAAGATTTTTTAAAATTATGATTACATATAAATGGGGCTTATTGGCCTTTCAAAGATCATTGAGTGTCACTTCATCATGGAATAAATCCCTATGCTAAACAATCTATTTTTGTTAATTAATACATAATGGGCTGTGAGGATAATTTTACTTTTAAAATAAATT
Source organism: Sequoia sempervirens (assembly GCA_007258455.2). Lineage (NCBI taxonomy): Eukaryota > Viridiplantae > Streptophyta > Pinopsida > Cupressales > Cupressaceae > Sequoia > Sequoia sempervirens. The sequence continues at coordinate 67,321 of VDFB02179234.1, forward strand.
TTCCTCTCCTTCTCCATCTCTATCTTCCTCTCTATCTCTATATCCTTATCCCTCTCTCTCTTTCTCTTCCCTCCTCTATATCTCCCTCTTTCTATCCTTACCTCTCCCTCTTTCTCCCTCTCTACCTATTACAAACATACCATGAGCCTATTTATAATGGAGCCCAATTATCTTCTTGATTCATAATTTTTATTTTGTTCATGTTTGGATGCAAGTAAGTGGATGCATAATTTATTTGAAGCTATCACTTCTCCATTTATTCCTTTGTTGAAACATATTACAATAACCCATAGAAGCCACATTCAGTGAGAAATGTGTATACAAAATATGTGAAAGATATGATCCATCTCCATCTTCATATCCATCTTTGTCTCTATCTTACTCTCTATATCTCCCCCACCTCTAACTTCTTACCTCTCCTTGCATCTATCTCTCTATCTTTCCCACATATCTACCTAATTATCTCCCTCTTTCTATCCCTATCTCTCCCTCTCTCTCCCTCTCTATCTCTCTCTCATCACACACACACACCATATTTCTCCATCCTTATCTCTACTCTATATCTCTCACTCACACACTCACAATCCCTATTTCTCCCTCCCTATCTCTATCTTTATCTCTCTCTATCTCTCTCTCTCTCGATTACATATCTCTACCTCTCTCCATTTCTCTTCACATACCTCCCTCTCTCTCTATCTTCCCATATATCTATATCTTCCTCCATTTCTCCCCCTCTCTCCATCTCTATTTGTCTATAACTATTTCTTTGTTTGTCTCTCTCAATCTCTATCTCCCTCTCCCCATCTCTCTATATATTCTTATATCTTTATCTCCCTCTTCTTCTTCCTTCATGTATTTATATCTCTTCATCACTATCTCCCCATCTCTCTCTATCTTTATCTCTCCCTCTAGGTCTATCTCTATCTCTCTATCTACTTGTCTCCCTCTTCCTCGCTTGATCTATCTTCATCTTTACCTTTTGTCTTCCTCTCTCCCTCTCTATCTCTAGACATGTTTCCCTCTCTTTATCCATCCATATCTCTCCATCTCTCCCCCTCTCCCTCTTCCTAGACCTCTATATCTATATCTCTTTGTCTCTCTACCTCTATCTCTCCATATTTCTTCTTCCATATCTCCCTCTGTCTCTATCTCGTTATTTTTCCATCTCTCTACCCCTATAGCTCTCCTATGTATATCACTTTCCATATATATCTTTATCTTTATATATCCTCCTCTCTCATTCTCCCCCTCTCTAGATATTTATCTCTTCCATCTTTGTCTATCCCTCTCTCCTCTATCTCTTTATATCTCCCTCTCCTATGTATCCCTCTCCATCTTCATTTTCATCTCTATCTCTATCTCCCTCTACTTTTTATCCCTTTCCCTCTCCTTCTCCATCTCTATCTTTGTCTCTATCACTATCTTCTTACCCCTTCTCTTGCTCTTCCCCCCTCTCTCTCCCTCTTTCTATCCATCTCCCTCCTTCTCTCTCCCTCTCGCCCTATTGCAAACATAACATAGGCCTATTGGTAATGGATTCTGATTATCTTCATGATTCAAAGGTTTTTCCAATTGTGTTTGGATCCTTGTAAGTGGATACATAGTTGATTTGAAGCTATCACTTCTCCATTGAGACCTTTGTTGCACAAACATCATTTTCTAAATTGCCTACCAATTGGACTCATGTACTACACAAATGTATACAAAAAATAGACCGAAATTTCCCTTAATTGACCTTCCACACCTCTTTGGCATACCCATTGCACAACAAGGTGCAATTTCTAGTAAATATTATTATTTCAATAATATAAGATAAGTACTCTCATTAAATGATAACTGATTCACCAAAAAACAAGTTTCAACTATCGTTTAATTACATCAGTAGGCGTAACTCTACAATGATGACACAACATATGACACAACATATAGGTAATCAACAAATCCCTAAAAGAAAAATGAAAATCTATATTCTATTTTCATGTGTAATGAATTTTTATTGATTTTTTTGATTGTTTAAAGTAGCAAGTATCATGACATTCTATTTTCATTGTTTAATTGCAATTTTTTTTAAAAAATAAATATTTTGATATCTTTGGGAAAATTTTATACAAATTATCTTAAAGATATATATACTAGTGATAAATCAGCTACTAAAAGCCTCCAAAAGATTAAGTGAAAGCCTCTAAAATCTCACTTATCATATAAAAGCTACATAAATACCTCTTAGTGATGAGCTAGATAACTATTGATTTGTCAATTGAATGGAAACATTGTATTTCCATTTGCTGTGTTTTTCTATAATAATTTTTTTAGAGAAAAATCTGAAGTAAATAAAAAAATCTAAATTTGTAATTGTTTAATCCATATACTTTTTAACATATTATCGTACATATAATTTAAATAAAATTCTAGTTTTACAAACTTCCATTAAATTTTCTTTTACTCTATTTATGCATGAGAGTTTGCGAAATAGGATTGAAAATGGTATTACTAGGAAAGACAATTCAAGACAACAATAAATAACTAGCAATTGCACTTTAGGTGTGCAATGGGGTACGCTGAACAATTAGGAAAATAGATAAAGGGAGACATGGATGGATGAATAGAGAGAGGGAGACATGTCTAGAAATAAAGGGGGAGGAAATAGGGGTGGAGATGAAGATAGAGTGAGAGAGGAAGAGGGAGACAAATAGATAGAGAGATATAGAGAGAGGGAGAGGGAGAGGGAGAAGGAGACATAGATATAACTGAGAGAATTAGAGATAGATAAATAGAGATGGAGAGAGATAGAGAGTAGGGAGAGATATAGATATATGGGAAGAGAAAGAGAGAGATGAAGATCTATGGGAAAAGAAAGGGGGAGAGAGATAGAGATAGAGATATATATAGGGGGATAGGGAGGGAGAGATGGGGAGAGATAGAGAGGGGGGAGATAGAGAGAGAGGGAGGGAGAGAAAGGGAGAGAGATAAGTAGAGGGAGAGATAGAGAAGAGGGGGAGAGAGGGAAAGAGATAGGTTGAGGACAAAGAGAGAGAAGAGGAGAGAGGGAGAGATAGGTAGAAGAGGGAGAAAAAGAAGAGGGGGGAAAGAGGGAGAGAAATACATAGAGAAGGAGAGGAGAGATAGCTCAAAGAGATAGAGGGAGAGATAGAGATATATAGAGGAAGTGGGACAGGGAGATATAGAGTGATATAGATGGTGAGATAGACTGAATATAGAGATAGAGATATAAGGAGATGTAAAGAGAGGAGGAGAGGGAGAGAGTGAAAAATGGAGAGAATAAAAGATTAAATAGAGAGGGAGAGAGAAATAGGGAGATAGAGAGAGGGAGAGCTAGAGATATATGGGAAGAGAAAGAGAGAGATAGAGATATAGGAGAAGAGAAAGTGAGAACAAGGTAGAGATAGAGAGTCAGGGGATAGGGAGGGAGGGAGGGAGAGATGGAGAGAGACAAAGAGAGGGGAGAGATAGAGAGGAGGGAGAGAATGGTCAATGAGGGAGGGACAAAGAGAGGGATATATATATATATAGAGAGAGAGAGAGAGAGGGCAAGGGAAAGATAAAGAGAGAGGAGAGAGGGATAGATATAAATAGAAGAGATAAATATATAGAGAGGGAGAGGGAGAAAATGAGAGAGGGAGAGATAGAAAGATAGAGATAGAGATAGGAAGTGATATATAGAGGGAAGTGGGAGAAGAAATATGGAGATAGAGATTGAGAGGCAAAGAGAGAGATATCACAGTCTAGAGAGATGAAGATAGAGCAAGAGGAAGAGGGAGACAAATAGATAAATAGATATAGGGAGAGGGAGAGGGCAAGGGAGGAGAGATATAGAGATATAACAGAGAGAATTAGAGATAGATAAATAGAGATGGAGAGAGTATGGAGAGATAGAGATATATGGGAAGGGAAAGAGAGAGATAAAGATATATGGGAAGAGAAAGGGAGAGAGAGGTAGAGATAGAGATATATATAGGGGGATAGGGAGGGAGTGAGGGAAAGAGATATGGGGAGAGATAGAGTGATATAGAGATAGAGATATAAGGAGATATAGAGAGAGGAGGAGAGGGAGAGACAAATAGATAGAATTAGAGATAAATAAATAGAGTAGGAGAGAGAAAGAGGGGAGATAGAGAGGGAGAGATAAAGATATATGGGTAGAGAGAGATAGAGATATATGGGAAGAGATACAGAGGGGGGAGAGAAAGGGAGAGATGTAGAAGAGGGGGAGAGAGGGAGAGAGACAGGTCGACGAAGAAAGAGAAGATGGGGAGAGGGAAAGCGATAGGTTGGAGAGAAAGAAAAGGGGGAAGAGAGGTAGAGAGGGAGAGAGGGAGAGATAGCTCAAAGAGATAGAGAGGGAGAGATAGAGAAGATAAGATAGAGAGATATAAAGGAAGAGGGAGAAGGAGAGATAGAGAGATATAGATGGTGAGATAAAGTGATAGAGAGATATAAATGGTGAGATAAAGTGATAGAGAGATAGATATATAAGGAGATAGAGAGAGGAGAGGGAGAGAGATAAAGAGATAGACAAAGATATAGAATTATAGATAGATACACAAAGATGGAGAGAGGGAGAGAGAAACAAAGGGAGATAAAGAGAGGGAGAGAGAAGATAATTATATTAAATATACTTTAATTTGTATTATATACAATATATATTATACATTAATTATATTTAGTATTATATTTATATGTTATTTTTTTGTACTCTATAAAGCTATAGTAATTGTTAATTATTAATTATAATCATTTTATATATATATTTAGTAGTTTTAAAAAAAACAATATAATAATAATAAATATAATTATTTTATTTATAATTTATTTTGTAGTATATAAAATATATATTATAACATAACATATGTTATTATATATATTAATATTGTGATTTGGAATTGCTAAAATATATATAATATACTTATAAATTACAATTATTAATAAAATATAACTATAATGTAAATAATATACACTATTAATAACTATAAATAATATAATATAATATATTTTATAAAAACATATATTATAAATCAATACAATAAATAATATATTAATATTTAATTTTAATTTAAATACATTGATTGATAAATGTTAAAATTTATTGTTTAGATAAATATTAAATTTTACATAATAATATAAATTTTTATTTATTTTTATTCAAGGGGTAAACGCTTTTGACTGGAGCTATGAACCAGATTACAACATTCAACAATACCACCCCAATGGGGTTTGAACCTTGGTGGCACAAACAACAATGCCACCTTTAAACCATCACACCATGCCAATACCGGCATAATAATATAAAATTTAAAATAAAATAATATATTACAATTTATTAAGGTCCCTCGCTCAGCGTGTGCTGCCGCGCTGGCATTTCTCCATTGCTGGATATGGGCCATTCTACAGTGGAGGAGGACGTGTCCGTTCACTGCAATTATTCACATTTTATTCGCTTGGTCCGCCCTCCATCTGATATGCACGGACAGTATTGGATACTTACTGTTTCCAACTTCCCAAACCCCAATGAGCAAAACTGGCGCTACTGAATTGCATTCGAATTCTTCACCGTATTAGCTATCCTTTGAACTATCTTAAACCTTCTGTTCTTTTCTATGCAACATTGTCCACCCAAAACAATGAAGAAGATAAACATGGCAGTTTTGAGCACAGCTGCCCTACTAATTGCAGCGTTGGTGACAAATGCAGCAGAAGAGGTATTTCCTAAAGAGGCCCTGCCAACGAAATCAGGGTACCTGAGCATCAAAGAGAAGCCCGGCGCCCTTATGTTCTACGCATACTACGAAGCCATCGAACCGGCAGTCCAAGTTTCGGAGAGGCCGATCGTACTGTGGCTTCAGGGGGGCCCCGGCTGGTCTGGCCTGATCGGAAATCTGTGCGAATTAGGCCCCTGGAGAGTCGCTCAAGACCTCCGCCTGCACAGAAACTCGGCCCCATGGAACCGTCTTTTTGGCCTCCTCTTTCTGGACAACCCCATCGGAAGTGGCTTCAGCGTTGCCCCCACCGACCAAGATATTCCCAGCAATCAGGAAGAAATCGCCAAGGATTTATACAGCGCGCTGCAAGCATTCTACGATCTCAATCCTCTGTTTAAATCCCGGCCCTTTTTCGTGACGGGCGAGAGCTATGCGGGAAAATACGTGCCCTCGCTGGCGTATTACATGGTGGAGCAGCTGGAGAAGGGCGGATCCTTACGAATCGACGGCGCCGCCATCGGCAATGGCTTGACGCACCCTGTTGTCCAGGTAAGTTACTACTTTACCGTGTGGCTTGATGCTAGATTTTCGCCCTTTGTGGACGAGGGCGTTGAAACTCTTCTTTTAATTTATTTTTTTCAAACTTCGATTGAAAAGCATCTACTTGCCCTAGCTTTGCTTTCATTTTCGAAAGAAACAAAATAAGTTCTTTGGGAGTTCTGTTTTCTCGTTTAGTTAGGATAGATAAATGCAATAAGTAAACCCATAAATTATTTCTAGATTAAACAATTGAGTTTCAAAATATAATATGAATATATTTTATAAAGTTAATAAAGAGGGTTAAGATATTTAGTTATGTTTGTGATATAGAGATATTGAATTGTAATTTGTATTAATGATTCAATTTCACATTTGATTATTATTTTAGTTATAATATTGTGATAGATTAAGAGACAATTTTTATATTTTTATGTCTTGTTCTTACATGTGTGAAACTAATCTATACATTTGTAGTTTTGATCTTGAATCTATGGTTTCAAACATTTTAAAAATCTCAATCTTTATATTTTTAATCTTCAAGAATCTATGTGTCTCTATTGTTTTGACTTGGTAGTGTTTAGAGACATTATTAGAGTTTGTTGTGCTAGTAATGAGAGATAACTTGCTTCTCTTCATTTGCCTTAATCAAACCCTTAGATTTATTTAGTAATTTTAACCAAGTTGGAAGGCATACTAAGCATAAATGTAAACACTTATGTTGTCCTTATGATCTCAGATGCGAATGCAATGCTATCAAATTCTCTAGTGCTCAATGATATGATGATGTTTAATTATATAATGGATGGATATCTAAAATGGGCTAGGGTTTATCCTTTTATACAATGTTCGAGGGTCAAAAATTAAATATTTGTGCTCAAGTTGGTAAGCGATGATTGATTGGAAGTCAACTAGGGTCCATGTTTAAATTTGGATTTAGAAATGTGAGGGTCAAAACCATACCTATAGTTCTTAACTAGGTTCAAAATTGCACCTATGGGTATGACCCAAGATAGAAAATTAAAAAAATAGAACTTGAATCCAAATTCTTACCTAATGTTTAAATTCAAGCTCAATCTAAGCTCAAATCAATTGTTGATTTTTTACATAGAAATACATCGCTAAGGCACTAGTTAATACATTCAAGACAAAGAGGTTAAAATGAGTGTAAAATGAATGGGGAAAAGTACATTTGAACTACTTGAATCATGCATGTCAAAGTAAATAAATAATCAACATGAAAGTAAATAACTTGCACATGTGTAAAAAGATATAGGTGCAAGTAAAGATCCTTATGTGCTCCTTGTAATAATTACTCCATCTTTAGACTTGCAAGCACAAAATTCCATTACTAGCATCTAATAGAAATCTAAAATAGGCACGAAAAACTACTTAACAATATCAACAAATAATTTAAATAAAAGTAAAATGAGAGATAAGGGTTTATAAAGTAATCATAACAAAAATTGATATAGGGCTACAAATGAGCCAACAATAAAATAAAATGCAATGCTATGAAGGATCCATCATAATCAACACAAAGTTATGCATGGCTACAAAGGTGTCATCAACCATAAAGTGATGAAGGGTTGGAACAAAGCCATCATAAGTGTGAAATGTAGGACTATAAAGGCACAACCTAATCACCATGAAGTTGTGTAGGGTTGTGAATGAGTCATCAACCAAAAGATAGTAATGTTATATGCCCTGCCAATTTTTCACCTACAAATGATGTAATTGATTGGAGAAATAGAGAGAAAGCATTATGTAAAATCTATGATCATCTAAGCACAATAAGCATTCAATATTGTCATATATATAATTGTGTGATCTAGGTATGTGATAATATGCTAGGATATAATCGTCAAAGCATGTGTACAAGAAGGGGACATAAGATACCCTCAATGTTGCCCCCAATATTAGGGGTAATGAATAAGTTCCAATAGTTGTGCTAAATAAGAACATGAAAGCATATAGGTAAAGGTAATATGTAATCATGATAAGCATAATCATGTGTCAAATAAGTTGTAAGCGTGATAAGTATAAGCATGCGTCATATGAGATGCAAGCATAATAAGCATAAACATATACATCATATAAATTGTAAAGATAATTGGCATAAGCATGTGCCTTACAAGTATGCATGTAAGCATCATTAGTATAATATGTAAGATCCAAGTGAACATCATCAAATAGACCAAGATAAGTAATATAAAAAAAATGCCCCCAAGTGAGGAATATATTATAATTTATATACCAACACAATATGAGAGACATATGAGTCAATAAACAAGACAAAAGACATGATATAGAAGGAAAAATGAGAATTAAAACATCACAAGACATGAGAAGACGTGATGTATGAGGAGTACAACAAGCATGACTCAATCAAAAAGACCAAAGTTAAAATAAAAAATGAGTCATGTTATTGTTTTAGTCAATATGATGAGAGCATTTGTCAATCACTCCATACTTTGTATCATCCCAAATTCATGAGGCAAACACAAAAGGAAACACATGAAAGACAAATGAAATAAGTGACATGAACCACAAAACACCTATTTAGAGTCATTATGTCAACATGCACCACTAAATGTGTATTTACATCATCCACACTCTAATTAAGTACATGAAAAATAACATCAACATAGATGTTAAAGCACAAAGTGCCAATTAATGATGTTGGAACAATCCTCCCCAAGTTGATTCCCTCATCTTAATCATCATACTTAATGTTCTAGAACTTGAATTGTGTATATTGTATTATGTGCTCCTCAAAACTATGCAAAGTAGAACTCTTAACACATATTTTTTCAAGAGAAAACATTTTTTCTTTCTATTTCCATAACCATTATTCTTGTTTTTGTAAAGGCATTTCTATTGTAGCTTTTGAACTTGTTTATTATATAGTTCTTTCTTTAGTACCTAAGTAGTTTGAGGACCCTTTAAAGATTAAGCAAATCTAGATTTATTATTTACAATAACTTTATAATGTTCATTCTTTCTTGTTACATGTGTAATTTGTTGCTTATGAAAACCTTGTTTAGGCATACAAATATCCAATCCCTTAAGCTTATGAACTAAAGGTTGTGTCGCTTGTGGTTCTTTTGGCCTTATAAATTCTTGAATTATTTTATAATACAAACTAAATATAACCTACTTTGGTTCTAATCATTGTAAGGCTTGCAGGGATTCTAAATTGTTGTATCTTGTATTCATTTTTCCACCATCGTTATTCCTTACAAAATTTATACAAATCAAGAAAAAAATCCTTACACTTATATAGAGGTTCCTTAGGTATGTTTGTTGCAAGGTGTGCATCCTTGGTCTCCTTGTGTTGTGCAGTGCAACACAACACTTGGGTTCATGACATGGCTTAATCGCCTCCCGTGGATTCATCAACTTTGGTGGTTGTATCGGGCATTAACATGTCGATCTTTTGGTGCGACGACAACCGTCTATGCAACAATTGGTATTAGAGCTTGGGTCACGAGTTCGAACCCCTTGCTTTCACTAGGGGGGGATTGTTGCAAGGTGTGTGCCCTTGGTCTCTTTGTGTTGTGCAGCGCAACACAATGCTTAGGTTTGTGACATGGCTTAACCGCCTCCCATGGATTCATTAACTTTGGTGGTTGTATCAGGCATTAACAAGCCAATCTTTTAGTGCAACGACAACCGTCTGTGCAACAATGTTCATAAAAGTATTCAAGGTAAGGTGACTTGATTAAAATAAAGGCATGCGAGGACCTCTAGCAATTATAACATCTTTACTAGTGTGAACATATTTAATACATTGATGTGACATAGATGGTACTTCTTGATATTGTTTTATCCATAGGTGCCCAAGTATAACATGAAATCCATCTAAAGAAGGAATAATATGGCATAGAACAAGGACTTCCCTCATCTTTTAGATTAAAAAATTAAGTTAAAATAATGCACCCTATAGTTTCAATCAATATATCATTAGTTAATTTTAAAGAAATGCTTGAATGTGCATATGGTTATTTCTAAAAATGATGATAAAAAAAGAATTATTCTATGTATACCTTATATTGGCGAGCAAGATCAATAAACACAACCTTACATGGTTCATGATCTACATAACGTTAAACCAAAGAACCATTATAATTATTTGGCAGTATATCATTATGTGAAAAGGTGATAAACACATGAGCCACACATAAACCATAAAGTGATTGGCCATAAAGTAGGTGGGTAGCTTAGTGGTAGTGGACCATAATAGTGAACATGGAGGTCTTAGGTTTGTGTCCTAATTGGTCCATGGAAAGTTCAACATGGCATTAGAGCCAAGCTAGGAGCACTACACACCTATAGTGTGACTTAAGGGAGGGTATTGGAGAAATGAACCACACCTAAACCATAAAATAATTGGCCACAATGTAGGCCATTGGCATAATGATAGAGCATCCAACACCAAATGGGAGGTCCTAGGTTTGAATCCGAGTTAGTCCATATAAGTTTCAATAAAAGCTAATCACTAGTATAGAAGAAGAAGAAGCACCCTTAGAATTTTTATTGAATACCAACAAATTATTCCTCATATGTAGGTAAATCAACTGTCTCCAACTCATCAACATATATATGTACATCAATCTCATGACCCTCATGCAAATCCACATTAAATTAGATTGATTTAACATAAAATATTTAAATTTTGATTAGGAGGATCAATTGAAGGATTGGCCCCAATATTAATTCCCTCAACCTAAATGATTTTTATCAATTAAATTCTTAATCAATTATGCATTAGTCCCATGCAATATTGAGTATCATGACCATTAACTCTATAATAATAACAAAATACTTTCTCATTATATGTTTTGGGCATAATCTTAGACCCGTCCAATGGTCTAATAGGAGGAAGTGTAATCACATTTGTACTAAGTAAACTTTAAAGCACATTTTATAAAGGTTCATTTAATATTATACATTTTTTAAAAGCTAGAGGTTTACGAGTCATAATATTAAAAACATTAGCAATGTATGGTTTGTACTTGGTCATTTCTCTTATTTTTTACTATCCTTTTGGAAATTATTTTTCTTTTCAAATTTACAAGGGTAGGATGATGTAGATGGAGCATGAAAAGATCCATAATTAAGTGTGGTAGCCTCTAAAAACTTTATCTCTTAACATTCCTCTCACTTGCATATACATTAAGAATTTATATACTTAGTAGATTCTTGTTTATGATTAAACAAATCTAAAATAATAACCTTCAATCCAACATTCCCACTATTTTGTATTCACCAAATTTTAGTATAAACAAATAGACCCAAATGGAATATAATCTAATCATTCAATGGCATAATATTTTAAATTTCATGGGAAGAACTTAGCCAATAACCGATCATCATACACAAAATCCAAATATGTAGCATTGAAGGACCTCAAATGTGTCATGGGATCTCCTTTAACATTATGCATCTCAAATCTAGGATCCACAAATCCAACAAAAAATGGATATGTGAAATTTTTAATAGCAATTGAATTGTATTTGATTTTAATATGTATGCCTATTTTGTTTCCATTAGGTAAGGCGTCAACTTTACTTTTCATCTCAACAAGCCTTTAAAAATGAATGACAAAGATAGATAGAGGCACACTAGGAGTGAGGACATGAATGGAAGTGTAAATATGAAAAATGGAAGGTGGTGCTTAAATAGGTTGTGACATAATAGATGAGGGTGGGTGATATAATAGAATAGTTCATAGCTTTGGTCAAGAGTGTTTGCTTCCGATTTTAAAAATGATAGGCAATTTTACCTTTTTTATGCCTTATGAACTCAGTAGTGATGTCTATTTAGCCTCATAATACACTAATGATAGGGCTAAGTACATGATTCAACACAAATTGGGAAGAGGTTTGCTATTAAAGGCTTTGATACCATGTTGAAGTAGCAATAAAATGAATGCAAAAATCAAAAGCTTCCATAATGAATATGCAAAGAATAATTCTAAAACTAACATACAAAAGTGAATAATGTAATATAATGAGCTTCTTTTATATGTAGGGAAAGGAGGAAGAAGGTGATGCAGAGCAGGGAGGCATTTGAGAGTTTTAGTATGATCCTAGTGGTCAAATTTGTATGTTTTTAGTGAAATTTGATGGTTAAAGGTGGGTAAGTGAGGTAAATTCTTGGGGCAGCAAAATTCGAAGGTTGATTAAGCATATGCAGGTCATTTAAAGTGTGTTTGATGCTTTGACAAAGTGAGGTAAGGCGTGGGGATAGGATTTTCAATAAACCCTCCCTAAAACAAGCAAAATGAGGGTTTTGTAGTAAGTGGGCTTAGTGAGTGGTTCTCAGGCTAAAAGTTGGAGATTTGAAGGTTTTATAGACTGTTTAAGGACTATCCATAGGTATTTGGGGTTGGTAGGGAGTTTTGAGTGTACTTGCTTTGTAAATTAGTCTTATTTGGCTTAAGGGGACATCATTGAAGCATTAATTTGGAAGATTTGTTCCAAAGAAGTCTTATGAGATCTTGTAGTATGTTTTTGAAGGTCTTAATGGCTGTCTGAAACACCTTGGGGTTTGTGAGTTTGAGTTGCCTTTTGTAAGTTTTGAAGGGAAAACTAGGTTTGCAAACCTATAAGTGAAACTAGTTGAAACTTTTAAAAGTTGATGAGATAGGCGTTTTGAGAGTTGCAAAGTTGTTTCAAAAGGCTTAAATTGTGATTGGAAATTGAATGCCTCCCTAATCTGCATCAATTGGTATTAGAGCTTAGGGATTAGATCTCTGGAAGTTGAAAAATTGCAGTGAAAGATTGAAGGTTGAAAGGAAAGATGCCTCCAAAAGGTAAAACTATGCTAAAGAAATGATTGAATTGAAGGACAAACATGCTAAAGAGATAAGGGAGTTGAAAGAAAGAATTGATGCTTTGGAAACAAGGTAGAGAAGAGACGCAGACATGGGTGATGAGAGTGATTCTGATGAAGAAGAGGAAGAAGAATTTGAAGATGTGGAGGAAGAATTGGATTTTGAAGACCAAAGGATGACAAAGCTATTGAGGGCTGTTAAAGGTGATAAACATAAGGTAAAGATTGATGTGCCTAAACATGGTGGTAATCTGAATGATGAAGAATTGTTGGATTGGATTGCAGCCTTGGACAACTACTCTGAATGTGAAGATGTTCCTGAAGAGCAAAGGGTGAAAATTGCAAAGACAAAGCTGAAGGGCCATGCACTTTTGTGGTGGGATTATGAGCAATCAGAAAGGAGAAAGAAAGGTAAATCAAAGATAGTTTCTTGTGACATAATGGTAGCCAAAATGAAAGGTAAGTTTCTGCCTTCTGATTATGCTATTCAAATGTTTAGGAGACTTCAAGGTTGAAAGCAAAAAGAAATGGATGTTAAAGCATATAATAAAGAATTTTACAAGCTGAGTATTAGGTCAAGCCATAATGGAGATGAGAATGAAAAGATTGCTAAGTATTTGGGTGGATTGAGATTTAATATTGAAGATGAGCTAACCTTGGCAAATCCAATAACTGTTGAGGCAAGAAAAGACAAGTACAGGTAGAGGCAACACACTTCAAGGGGAAGAGGATCATTTTCTACTTCAAGACAATCAAGTGAAAGCCAAGAAGATGCACACAAAGGACAAGAACAAATTGCTGATCATAGAGGTGGATTTAAAGGCTCAAGAGGAAGATTTGGCGGTGGCAGAAGTTCAAACACATTTTCAGGTAGATGCTATCATTGCAATGAGTTTGGTCATCCAACATTCAAGTGCCCTGAAAAGCAAGGTTCTACTTCAAGTGGTGGTTAAAGGAGAAGTGATAAAAGAGTGCAATTGGTTCAAGAAGATGAATGGGAAAGTGTAAATTCTCCTAGCCATCTTGCTGCTCTAGAAGTGGGAGAATCTTTGATGGTGAGAAGACAACTACTGAAGGCATCCAAGGAGAAGGAATCTACACAAAGGAGGACCTTGTTCAAAACCACATGCAAATGTAAAGGTAAGGCGTGCAAAGTTGTAGTAGATTCAAGAAGCACTGACAATATGGTGTCTAATGAAATGGTAGATAAATTGAAACAAGAAAAGGTTCCTCATGAAACACCATACAAGGTATCTTGGTTAAATGATGATCAGTCTATTCTAGTGAATGAACAAGCCTTGGTTGAGTTTTAGATTGGTGGATATAAAGATAGGGTTCTTTGTGATGTTTTACCCATGAGTTGTCATTTATTGCTTGGGAGACCATGGCAGTTTGATAGACATGCCATTTATGATGGGAGAGCCAATACATATTAGATTGAGAAGGATGGGAATTTTTTTACATTGACTCCATTGGTTGAAGATGTGAAGGAGAAAGGTAAGGCAACACAAGTGATCATGATGGGGAAGAAGGAGTTCATATAGTTTGAGGAAACCAAAAACAAAAAGTGCACAGCTATTGAAAAGGTTGAAAATGCTAGGACAATAGATAGAAGACAAAATGATGTGTTGATACCAAAAGAAGGTTTAAAGAGTGAAGCAAAGTTGAAAGGAAAAGATGAGAAGATGACGTGACCAAAGCAAGTCAAGAGAATGTCAAGGATGAATTGACCATAAAGGTGCAAGATTGCTTAGAAAAGTATGATGGGATTGTGGTAGGGACAATGATATGTCCTTTGAAAGCAAAAGAGGTGAAGGGATAGTCTAGTACTGTTAGAACAGAGGTTGATAAGTCTGATTGGATAGTCAAATTAGAGGCAAAAAGTTCAGGGACAAAGATGAAGACAAAAGGTAAGGTGAGTAATGGTGTTTGGCATGGACAATTGGATGAGTTTGAGTATGTTTCAAGAGTGAAAGAAAGGGTAGTCAGAGGCAAGGTTGGCAGAGGTCAGTGTGCGGGTGTCAGTGCATGTATAACATCAGTTTATGATGTGAAAAAGTTAGGGAATATACATCAAGACAGTTTGCAAAGATGTAGCACTATCCAAGTGACAAGTTCGAGGACAATGCACTCAACACTATTTGAATAAGTGGCAAGGTGTAACTGATGAAAGAGTTTTAAGAGGTCAAAGACATGAAGTGTTCAAAGGAGGACAACCTACAATTCCATTTCCAAGGGACTTGGAATCCTTTTTTTTTGGCCAGGTGTATGGTGTAGGGGCACCATGAGAGTTTAATTTTTTTGCAAGTTTTATAAATAAGGTCTTTTGGTAAATTTTGGTGTGTCAAGTCTTTTTTTCAAGCAAATAAGGTCATTGTAGACCATTTGTAATGTTGAATTCATTTAGGGGGTTAGTTTAGAGTCATTTTGCAAATATTGCTAATCTTGCAATGTTGTCATGTTAAAAATGCAAAAAAGGGTGCAAATTAGAATACCAACGGTTAGTTGGAATTTGTAAGGTGGTTAGGCGGTTTGGACATTTGACTCTTTGTGTTTTGATGTTAAAAAGGCCTCTCTCAAGTCGAAAAAGAGGTTAGAGATTGTAAAGAAGTGATAATCAATCAAAGAACACTGTTTTTTTGGTATTTTGATTGGTAAATTGCTCTTGCAAAGCATTGTACGGTCCCGTATAGCTTGTCTTCAATCCAAATAGAATATGATTTGTTAGATATATGTGTTAGCTTCAGTTTGATTCAGGAGTGAAGAGTTTTCATTGTGTTTAAAGCATCTTATTGCAAATTCTCTGTCAGCGGATCTGAACATCAAGTTTAAGGGTTTGAAGACATAAAATGAATTAGCGATTCATTCCACCTATTGTATCTATTGTGGCTTGGTGGAATGGGTCCATTACAACAGGTTTAGAGGTTTGAATGGGTTTTTGTGAGCAGATGAGGCCATTTGAGAGTTTTAGTATGATGTTGTAGTGGTCAAATTTGTATGTTTTTAGTGAAATTTGATGGTTAAAGGTGGGTAAGTGAGGTAAACTCTTGGGGCAGCAAAATTTGATGGTTGATTAAGCATATGCAGGTCATTTAAAGTGTGTTTGATGCTTTGGAAAAGTGAGGTAAGGCGTGGGGATAGGATTTTCAATAAACCCTCCCTAAAACAAGCATAATGAGGGTTTTGTAATAAGTGGGCTTAGTGAGTGTTTCTTAGGCTAAAAGTTAGAGGTTTGAAGGTTTTATAGACTGTTTAAGGACTGTCCATAGGTATTTGGGGTTGGCAGGGAGTTTTGAGTGTACTTGCTTTGTAAATTAGTCTTGTTTGGCTCAAGGGGACAACGTCAAAGCATTAATTTGGAAGATTTGTTCCAAAGAAGTCTTATGAGATCTGATAGTATGTTTTTGAAGGCCTTAATGGGTGTCTGAAACACCTTGGGGTTTGTGAGTTTCAGTTGCCTTTTGTAAGTTTTGAAGGGACAACTAGGTCTATAGACCTACAAGTGAAACTAGTTGAAATTTTGAAAAGTTGATGAGATAGGCTTTTTGAGAGTTGCAAATTTGTTTCAAAAGGCTTATATTGTGATTGGAAATTGAATGCCTCCCTGCTCTGCATCAGAAGGAAGGTAGAAGTAGACTACTAAATAACCCTCTAAAAGGTGACACATATGGAACATTTGAGATAAGTGTGAGGACTTGTGTAAAGTCCCTATGCAATGAGACAAAAATCTAAAAAGCCTTTAAGTGAGCTTAAGTGTAGTGTGAATAGGTCTATTAGGTAAAATTAAACTACATAGGCAATACAACATTTCACACGAATAGCTTGCACATAAGATCTTGTTACAAGAAAATAGAAAGCACATTGAGAATAGAGATGGAGAGTTTTACATGCATTAACTTTGAGTTGTGGAAGCTCAAAATGGAGAATATACTCGTAGATAGATGTTTATGAGTTGTTGTATCTAGATTCAAACCCATTGCAATGCCACAAGTTGATTAGGATCTATTGGGCAAAAAGGCAAAGGGAATCACTAACATTTGCTTGGAGAATTCTATTTTGTTGAATGTGCATGAAGAAGACACCACACTAACCCTTTAAAAGAATTTGGGAGACTTGTGTTAGGCTAAATCCATGGTTAACAAACTTTTCCTAATAAATAAGTTGTATAACTTGAGAATAGATGGCAACGGTTTCATGGTTGATTGTTGCAATGTGTTGAATATGATTGGGACCTAGTTGCACTCTATTGGAGTGAAAATGGAGGATTATTGCATGAAACTTATGTGTTCTTTACTAGGCTAATCAAATCACTCAATAATGACAATCAAGACCATTTCCTTAAAACTTGAAATGGATGGGGTTGTGGCTATGTTACTCTCAAAGGAGATGTAGGGAAAACATATTGTATCTACTAAAGAGGCCTTAACTATTCATTGAAGATTGAAGGAGAATGGAAAGAAGGACTAAAAGAAATAAATTTGTAAATCCAAATCTCCTAGAAAATCCAAGGCTAAGTGTTGGAATCGCAACAAGCCTGGGCACTATCATAGAGACTACAAAGAAGAGAAGAATAAAAAGAAAAATGATTCATATGACGAGTTTGAAAAATATTCTCAAGATGACATAGATGTCTTTATCATGGCCTTGGCGACTCATCCATCAAAAGGTATGTGATTGATATACTTTGGAGCTTTCTTCTATACGACCTCCCATCAAGGGTAGTTTTCAAAGTATGAAGAATATGATGGCATGAAGGTGTACCTTAGTGATAAATCTTGCTTGAGCATAGTCAAGGTAGAGTCTTATATTTGATTCTAAATGGGCAAGTGAAGGATATCAATAGTTTGTTGCACATCCTTAGTTTGGTATGGACCCTATTATCAATTACTAAACTCAACAATTTGGGTGTGCAGGTTGCTTTCTATAGTGGAGGATGTAAGATCATGTGAGGAGCTATGGTGCTTACCTAAGGTGTTCGTGTGGGAACTCTATTTCAACTAGATGCATTTATATTCTAATGCAATAATATGTATGTTACTATAATGAAGAGATCTATAGAATCTACACCTTCACCATTATAACCTATGCAAAGATGATTGTTATGTCTACTTTTGATGGTTGTTCTTCCTAGGTACCTAAGCAAGCTCTTTCTCTTGAGATCAAGTTGCTTGTACAAAAAAATGATACTATGGTGCCAAAGAATGGGTCATATATATGAGAATGATCTCTAAGGACCTCAAAAAATAAAAATCTTGTTGAGGGGTTGAAGGATTGTGCTCTTGAATTTGATATTTGTGAACACTACAGATATGGTAAACAAAACAATTCAATTTTATTCCACTTTTCACAAATCATCTAGTGTGTTGGACTCAAATCATTCGATTATATTTGGTCATGTTAATTTCCTCATTTTTTGTCATTGTATTATGTCGTTAGTGAAATGAAGGAAAAGAGGGATGATGATATAGGATAGGAAGACCTAGAAATGAGGGATCTATGCCAAAAAGGCACAAAGGGGGGTGTCCACCTAATCACAAATCCACCTTTTCCTATTTCATTAGGAAGAAGGACAGTGCCACAAGCAATTAGAATTGACCTACAACCGTTAAGGTGAGTCAACTCCAACTTTTGGGACACTATGTAGTCTCTTCTTATGATAGAAAATTGTAAAAAATGACTAAAAAGCAGTTTTGGGAGAAGAATACAAGTGCATTAACAATCCAATATATGAGATCTACCACTTGGAATATAAGTGATATGATAAGACTATTAGAAACAACAATCACCCGAAAGATCTGAGAAGGTTAAGATAGTTTGTACTCGGCTTAAAAAATGTTGTAAATCATCCTATTCAGGTGAATGTGTCCTTGTATCCTTTTATGAAAATTCTTTTTGTAGTCCTTTGATGTTGGATCTCTTGGCTCTGATTTCTCCAGGTTTGATTGTCAGAAGGCCAAAAAAAAATTTTGTACGTGAGTTTCTGTGTCTTGACAACTTTGGCAACTTTGTAAAATTGTACTTTTGATCCAATTTCAATCCTTCTTCACTTGTAAATCTGCAAACACAAAGAACGGAGAAAAATGTTTGTTTTTGGTGAATAGGGGTTTGCCTTGGTCAAACCCTAGTTTGGTAATTAAACCTTGATAATGAAATGAAAGCATAAATGGAAGGAATGATGAATGAACACTAGCTTGTTGCAACTCACCAAACCCTTTAATGGCCATCTTTAGAGGATTGAAGTCTAACAAATCTCTCCAAGGATTAGATCTTGCACGAAATGGCTTGATTGGATGCTTGATTTGACACTTGATTTGATGGTTGAAAAATTGTAACCTACATCACAATGTTAGCTCAAAAACATGCATGAACACACATAAATCTTGACATCATGATGGGATCTTGAATGTTGCAATAATTGACTGAAAAATCTGCTCTTGAATGCTACTGACAATGATCTTTTCTATAATTTTGCTCCTTCGATCATGTTTTGTTTTCAGGTACTTATCGTTTTTGCAGGTGATTACACATTGTGGGGGGGGGCTACATAGTCTCTCTTTCCCTCTTTGATGCAGGAGCATCTAGGGTGTAAGAGCAATCTTGCATCACCCAAAAAAAATGTTGTTTCTTTGCAATAAGGGCTAAATTTGGTAGGGTTACTATTTTAGTAAGTTTGCATTTATGCACAGTTGGACACAAAATTTTACACAGAACTCCAGAATGTTAAATTGAAGCCAATGGCGAAGAAATCACTTCAATGCCATTTGTCATTTGAGAGATATTAAAATTTTAATTTTTGAAAATCCTAGTAAAATCTTCGGGGTCAATTTTGGGGCACTTAGAGGCTTTAGATGGGCCTGAAAATTGGTGGAAATAGCACAATATTTTCTCGAGACCTTTCCGAAAAGGTATCATAATTGAAAATTCGACGGTCGGATCAAAAGTTATGACCCCTTGAAGTTGTAATACCAAAATTAATAAAATTTCAAAATATCTTCCTGAGGAAGTTACACTTTCCAGAAGATTCTAGGGCGGTTACACTTTCTAGAAGATTCTAGGGCGGTTACACCTTCCAAATAAAGGATGTAAAGGGCGACTACAGAGGGGAAGCAAGTGCAGAGTAGATGGGGGCACCGATTTGCAGATTTGCAGATTTATGTAATCAGAAAGCCCATGTGATGGCAAATATAATGTTGTAATTTCATTTTCATTTCAGTGATAATAGAAAATATTTGCTTTCCTTCTTGCATTTTGTTTGTGCCATTATTTGTTGTTTTTGTGAGTTTTAGATTGTAAGGGGAGTACCCTTCATCACTCTTATGGGGGGCTATTGATTGTAATATATATATATATATATATATATATATTTTATATATATATATATAAAACAAATGGTGTACTTGGGGGGTATCATGGAGTCCTCCATCTTTCCTCACATGATTTATTTCTTTTCTCTTTTAGAGAGGAGTTTTGTCTCACTGGGTTTTCTCTTTTTCTTCGGTTGCGAGAAATTTCTTTTGCATTTGTACATGGGTGCTTAAAATGGCCTTATAGCCGGGACCCATCCTTGCATTTCATTTGCATCATTTGTATAATATTCTTCTCCCTAAGTTGCACTTAATGGGGGTGTTGGTGTGAATTAAAGTCTTGTACCTAGTAATTTATCTCACTAGGGAATTAGGGGACTTATTCACATGATTAAGTTTACTTAGGATATAAGATTCTAAGATTAAGTTTACTTAGGATATAAGATTCTTCCTACAAGTCTTAGTTGGCTTTTCTAGAACTTATCTAGCTTTAATGCATCATTTCCTAGGTAGTTAGTTTGTTAGCCATTTCATGTCATAGGATTAAACATGATTGTGAAAATCCAACTAAGACTTCTAGAAAGAATTTTATATCCCAAGTAAACTTAATCATGTGAATAAATCCCCTAATTCCCTAGTGGGATAAATTACTAGGTAGAAGACTTTAATTCATACCAACACCCCCCCTTAAGTGCAACTTAGGGAGAAGATTATTATGCAAATGATGCAAATGAAATGCAATGATGGGTCTTGGCTACAAGGCCATTTTAGGTACCCATGTACAAATGCAAACAAAATCTTTCACAACCGAAGAAAATGAGAAAACCCAGTGGGACAAAACTTTGCTCCAAAAGAAAGAAAAGAAACAAATCATGTGAGGAAGGATGGAGGATTCCATGATACCCCCCAAGTACACCATCCGTCACATAGATATATTACAATCAATAGCCCCTCCCCCCTCACCCTCCATAAGAGGGAAAGAGAGACTATGTAGCCCCCCCACAATGTGTAATCACCTACAAAATGGTAAGTTCCAAAAGACAAAACATGATTCAATGTTGACAAACAACTTGTCTCCCTTTTGGAAGAAACACAACCAAGTACAAATGCAGGTATGCTTCCCATTCCAGATAGGAATTGAAAGAAAGAAGCATGAATGTGTATTATGATGATGTCTCTGAAAGTTGCTCATGTGTCTCCTTATCCACTGAAGATGAAGATGCCACTATCAAATCAGGTACATGCCCAATCAAAGAAGAAGGTGACAAATCAGGACTATGTGGAAACTGATGTTGAACAAGATCCAAAGATAATGATGGTTTGACAACAGTTGTGCAATGATTTCCATCAAAGGGGAGAGACAACCCCTCAAATGTGTCCTCCAAATATGAAATGTGAGACTCCACAAATAAGGATGCAATGTTTGATAAATAGGAATCCTAATTAGGAAGACAATGAGACACTTGTAATGAGTCAGTGGAAGTTCTCTTGATGAATCATCAAAGATGAATGGTCCTATTGAATAGGAATGATGGGAGCCTCAATCAATGACTTTGCACAATGAATCAATGAAGGTGAAGGTACATCAACTATCTCTGATGGAGAAAAAGCATATGAAGAAACCTTGACATCCTCATCTGAGTATTCAAAGTACTCCAAATAATGTAAACTCTTGCATAATATTATGATCATAGGGTATCTTGTTTGAAGAATGAAGAGGCATATGACATTTTGAAACATGATCATCTAGGAATGGTGGAGTATCAAGATCTCCATATATCTCCCAAATTTTAGTCCAAAGAGTATGAGGACAATCAAAATGATCAATAGCTTTCAAATTTTCATCATCAGTATGCATTGCAATAACCTCTATGATATCATACCTTTTGCAACTCCAGACAAATTTTTGTATACCTTTATTTGGAGGGGGAACAAAACCATACAAATGTGGCAACAATTGAAGTGATTGGAGATGGTTTATGATGCAATCTCTTCATTGTTTATAATTTCCCCTTTCGAACATAATCATAGAAGGATGAAATGAAAAACCCATAATGAACTATGATAGATCTCCACAATTACAAAGACATTGACCTCCAACAATAATTAGAAATTCCCAAATCTGAAAATATAACTGAAAATGAAGCCCCCCCACAAACAAAACTTCTCCAAAAGATATCATGTCCAAGTTATGAACTAGAAAGCAAAAATGCAAAAATCTGAACATGTCACATTTGGGGCTGAATCTGAAAAATTACATGAACCAAATGAAAGAGCTCCTGAATACCTTCCAAGTGCAACTTGAATCACCAAAATCGAAGAAACTAGCAGAAAGTTATGAGCTCAAAGACCTATCCAAATGAGAGATCTGACTTCAAACAACAATATAGAAATAAAATTTGATAATAATACTTGCACAATTGGAAAGTGCTAGGAACCATCTTTCCAATGATATATTGTTTTCAAAAATCTGATACCTGAGTCAAAAGTAATGATGATTTTAAGAAAATTGCCCTATTAAGGCTTGAGGGGCCAAAAATTAAGCCCCCTAAGGGCTGGCAGGTGGTCCCCATGTGACTAGAAGCTGGTGGATAGGGTTGAGTGCCGGTATGATGGCCATTTAATTGTCAAATTTAACATAGTTTTCCGTGACAGTCATGTGGCCATCAAATTTTAGATAGTCGCCTAAATTTTTTTAAAAATTGCCAAAAATCAATTTTCTTCAAAATATGAAGTATTTTATATGAAAATGGGGGGTTTTTGGGCCTTCTAGACACAATGGCAGGGTCGATTTTGGCTGGAAGTGCTCTGAAAAATTAGCTACCTCTTGAATTTGGTAACCACATCCCAACTTCAAACCCTCACAGATTTGGCAAAATATGTCGGATTTTGACAAAATAAAAATTAATCTTGACTTTCTCAGACGCCTTGGACTTAATGATGAATCAAATTACATCCAACATGCACTAAAAGTAACTTGCAATAAATACCTCAAAGAAAAAACTCTAAATTTGGTATTTATTTCAAGTTTTTTTGATTCTCTAGGTCATCATATGTTGCAAGAGAAGAGCATACTCAACCTTACTAAAAATAACGTAGATCTTTCACTAGCAATAACTCAACCCTTAGATTTGAGAAGGCTTTTGCAAGGTTCGACTCTTATACAATGTAAGAGTTGAAGATTAGCTCAACATGCAAGACCAACTGTAAAAACAATGAAAACCTTCTACAAGAGAGTATGCAAAAATATGAGCTTTCTTGATATTAAGACCTATCAAAATGATGGTGCGGTATGAAGTATGTTACAAAGTGTACAATGACCTTCCTTATATAGGCAAGGTGAGGAATATGATTGAACATGATTGTGACATGTGTCTTAATCCTATGACATGAGATGACTAACAAACTAATTACCTAGGAAATGATGCATTAAAGCTAGATAAGATTTAAGTTCTAAAAAAGCCAACTTAGACTTCTAGAAAGAATATTATATCTTAAGTAAACTTAATCATGTGAATAAGTCCCCTAATTCTCTAGTGAGAGAAATTACTAGGTACAAGGCTTTAATTCACACCATCACAAAAGTCTTAGTAATGCTTAGGATTTGAATTTGATAAAAAGACCTTGTATTTATAGGTAATTCCTTAATTTCTCGACAATTAAACTTCAAAGGTTGACAATTTGAATTTGAATTTGAATCATTAAAATACCGCTAAAACATATTAAAAATTGGGACCTAAGACCTAAGAAGGACTCATTCGCCCTTGGGAAAATGTGTCCTAGGCCCTAAATCTAAGACACTCAATTTCCAAGCTGTGTAATTTGATGTTTGCAATTGTTGTTTAATGTAGGTTCCTCTTTCATAAAACAAAATTAATTAGGCTTCTAAATGTATAATTGGGTCAATTAAAGGCTTAATTAAGTCCAATTAATTAAGGAGATGCAAACATAGTGTGAAAATGTAAAGGTGTACATTTTTCTACACTATATTTAGTATAGATGATTATTCTAGAAGGATATGGGTGTATTCTTTTCAAGAGTAAATATGAAGTCTAGTTGATTTAATGAGTTTAAAGATATTTTAGAAAATAAAATTGGTAGGAAGAGTAAGGTTTTGAGGGCTAACAATGGTGGTGAGGTTTTGTTCTTTAAATTTTGATAGACTATGTAAAAAATATGGGATTGAGAAATATAAGGCAACTCCATATACCCCTTAGGGGATTGGAGTTGCAAAATTAATGAAAAGGATGTTGGAGAGGGCTAGAAGTATGCTTAGTGGAGCTAGCTTAGAATACAAGTTCTAGGTAGAAGCAGTTGCTTTGAAATACTATCTATTAATAGGTCTCCTAAATCAACTCTTGTTGATAAGACTCCTATGGAGGAATAGACAAGCAAAAAAGCCTCATTACAACATCATATTTTTTTGGTAATACATATGCACATGTGCCTAGGGAGAAGTAGTCAAAGTTGGAGAACAAAATTGTGACATATATCTTTATTGGCTATGATGTGAATTCCAAATGATACAATCTTTCGAACCTTGTGTTCAATAGAGTTTTGTATAATAGAAGTGTTATTTTAAAAGAGGTTAAGATTTCCTCCATAATTTTGTAGCTAGAAGAGGATGTGAAGAAGGTTTTGGTTCAAGTACCCCAAAGATTGAGAAGATTGAACCAAAATCTCATGAAGGACCTAAAGAGAAGGAGAGTTTAAATAGTTCAAAAGAGGAAGTGGAATCTCCACCTAGCCCTTGAGAAGGTATACTCAACAAATATAGAAACTAGATGGGTATATTGCTAATTGGAGACTATTTTTATTTGATTACGAATATTGATGAGTGTAGAAATGTTAACTTGAGGCAATGGATATAGATGATATTGAGCCTTGAGGAGTGACTATAGATGAGGAGATGGTTGTGTTGAAGAAGAATGACACATGGTACTTGATATCATTGTTGTAAAGAAGAAAGCATATTGAATATAAATGGGTGTTCAAGAAGTTCAATTCAAATGGTAGTGTGAAAAGTACAAGGAACTATTAGTTGCAAAAGATACTCCCAAGTTTACGGGATAGACTTTGGTAAGATTTTTTTTTGCCTAATTGCTAAGTTGGCATCTATCAAGTTTTTCTATCTATAGTAGCAACTTTTGATTTAGAGATAAAACAAATAGATGTGGAGATGACATTCCTACATGGTGAATTGGAGGAAGAGATTTAGATGAAATAAACGAAGCACTATATTGTTGAAGGCAAGGAGACTTTGGTTTACAAATAAAAAATCTTTGAGGTCTCAAATAGTATCCTAGAATATGGTACTAGAAATTTGATTTGTTTCTATTGGGCTTGGAATTTTTGAGATCCAAATTGGATCATTGTGTTTATTATAAGTGAGTGGTGGTTGATTCCTTATTATCAAATTTTGTGTAGATGATATATTATTTTAGAAATAGTAAGGACATGATTTGTGATTTCAAGTCTTTGTTTCAACATAGTCTATCATGAAGGACTTTACGGTTATCAAGTATATCTTAGATATGGAGATCAAAAGAGATAGACTAAATAGAAAGGTTTGGTTGGGCTATGATAAGTATTTGTACTCTACACCGCAACATTTCAACATGACAAATACTAAACCACTAAGTGGCCCTTTTTTATGGGAACTAATATTTCTATTGAGTTGCGTCCTATGACATCGCCAAAAAGAGAGGATGTGGAATTTTTTCATTATTCCAATGTGTTGAGAGTTTGATGTATGTTATGGTATGTACTAGACTAGGCATGTACCAAGTAGGGGGAGTCTTGAGGAATTTTATGGCTAATTTTGGACAAGATCATTGGGATGTAGTTAAGAGTGTCTTTAAATATTTGTAGGGTACCTTTAAGTACTCTATTTGTTATCATGGTGATGTATTTGTGTAGGGTACTTAGCGAATATTCATGGATTTATGGATTTAAATTAGGCAAGAGATGCTAATAGTAAAATATCCACTAGTAGATATATGTGTTTGGTTTATTTGGTTGTGTTATTAGTTGGATGAGCTAGCAAAAAGCCATGGTTTCTTTGTCCACTATAAAGGCTAAATACATGATAACTACTCATGCTTGTAAGGAGATCATCTAGCTTAAGAGAATGTGTTTATATGTGGGGTTAAGTTAGGGAGCTATCATTGTTCTTTGTGATAGTTAGAATGCCATATTTTTGGCAAAGAACCTAACCTTTCTTGCATGATGAAGCACATAGATGTCTAGTACTATTTTTCTTATGGCATGGTAGATGGTGGTGAGGTGATGTTGGAGAAAGTTGATACTTGAAAGAATGTTACATAGATGAATTGACAAAGCCAATCAACATGGAGAATCTCAAGGGGTGTACTGATTATATAGGCCTCTTGGCCCCTAGAAGATAGTTGATAGTTTTGATATACTTTTTATGCTTGTAAGGTGTTCAACAAGTGGGGAAGTGTTAGGAAAGGTGTCCCAAACTTTCATCCTAATGTTAAGAACAAAAAATATAAATTTTTGTATTAAGTATAGAGGAATCAATATTTATAGATTACAATCTAGAAGTTTTACTTCAAAAGCCTAGTTTCAAGACTACCCCAATTACAAAATATCATCAGACTAACCCCTATTACATGAAGTATAACATCAGTTACAAAATATCTTCAGACTATCCCCTATTGTATAAAGTATATACCTTGTTACATTCTGATACATTGCTCAAGACTGTTATAACTAGATACAAATGTACATTAGGTAATAGCTATATAAAAACCATGAACAAGTATATACTATTATCTTTTACAAGTATATATACGGTGCAAAATATACAAAATACCCTTTGTTGTCCCATAGTAGAAGTTACTCTGTCCTATTTGTATCTTTCATTGCCACTAATACCTCTGCAACTGTTAGTTCATCCACATAAGGTTTTGGTGCCCTGCTGCTCTGCTTCTCCATAAGCACAACTAGTACACCTTTGTTTTGGGTCTTGTCAGGTTTGGTGCTCTGCTCCTCCATAAGATCTTTCTGAAATACTTGCAGTGCCCTTAAGAAAACATCCACCCCAGGGTGACTTTCATGCCACATATGTCCATATCTAGCCTCAAGGATGTTAATGGTTATTTCCCTGTTCTCCAAGTATTTCCAAATCTTTTCCTTTGAAAGCTCCACCGTGATATAAACCTGCATAGCAACATTATAGAGCATGAGTCTTTTATAAGACTCAGTAAGCAACCTTTTCCTTCCTTGAAACCTGTCTTCATTCGGAGCTTTCCATATGGCCTACAAAATGTTAGTTGAAAGGAGATGCCAGAATAATGCAACAATTTTTCCCATTTTTACATTATGATTAAATAAAATCTTTTCAGGAAGAGGATCACCATTATTTCCCCAAATATTTTGTTTATTGCAAAACATGTTCCAGATTTTTTTAGCAAAAATATAGTCAAAGAAAATGTGGTTAATTGTCTCCGGTATTCTACATAAACTACACATGTCAATGTCATCATATTTACTTCTAAAAGAGAGTTTTTGAATTATTAAGAGCCATCTGAAACATGCTTTCTTAGCCTCCATCTCTTTATGCCAGTTCTTCTAAAAGATTTTTTGCCACTGGTTTTTACTTAGATTCATTTTCCAACTTTTGTTCATATGCTCCGTTAGATCTATTTGTTTTGTTAGCATGGAGTATAATTCTTTTGCTTTAGCTTTCATTACATTACTGTCATTTTTCCATTAGAATTCTTTAAATTGAGAGATATCATTTTTAGTTTCCACTGGGAATTTTAGTTGGCTATAGGCTTCCCTTAAAACTGTGTAAGTCCTCTAGTTACTGTGAGGTATGTTGAATTCCGAGCTCAGGTCATTCCAATCTTTTAGCTTGCCATTTTTTCAAAATTTCACTGAAGCATTTAATTACTTTATGAGCCTAATTTTTCGTTGAGCATCCTTAGCAATTGGTTTTCCTTTATGCTTTAAGTTCCACCATATTGATCTATTTGTCTAGATGATCCTGTTATCACTTTTGGTGAAGTGGCAGTTGGTTAATCACTTTTTTATTATTTCCACTGTCTTCCAAATAGTCTTGAACACATTGGATCGTATAGGTGACATAGTCCATTAACTGTTAAGAACATCACTGAAGGGCAGGGATTTCGATGATTGTGCTTGCTTGGGGACAACATTGAGAATATTTTGTCTAATTAGCACCTTGCATGGCTCCCCACCTTCCAATGCTCTAATCACCCACTTGGCTGCCAGGGCAATATCTTGTAGCCTCAGGTCTTTCAACCCCAGGCCACCTTTGCATTTTGCTATAGTGCACAATTCCCATTTCACTGAGTGCCTTTTCCTCTTTCCTTTACCATCTGACCAAAGAAACTCTCTTATCCTTTTCTGGATAACATTAATCTGGTAAGAGTTGAAAAACCACACAGAGGCAAAATAGATACTGTAGGATGAAAATATTTCTTAACAAACCTGAAGCCTTCCAACCAAGGAGAGGAAGTGTCTGTTCCACTTAGCAATTTTCTTTTCTATCTTGTCTCTTATCCAAAACCACATTTCTTTTAAATTGGGATCCACTGCAAAGGGGATCCTCAAATACCTCACCAGCTTCTGGGGTCCCCCCCATTGAATCCCAAATCTACTAACCCAATCTGGAGGTTCTTCTTTCGACCCCAAGAGGCAAGATTTTGAGGGGGCAACTTTTTCCCTAGAAGCTAGGCAAAAGATATCTAGTTTTCCCATTAGATTTGCAAGATTATCCTCCTCTAAACTCAAAAGAATTGAGGTCTCATCAACAAATTGAAGGTTTATGAGGTCATTCTTGTTAGGAAAAATTGATGCCCTTCACTCTTGGGACAGTTGAGTACTCTCTTAAAACATAGTGCAATGCATCTGAAGCTATTACAAATAATGCCCGTGCAAGTGGGCAACCTTGTCTTATTGACCTCCCAAGGGAAATCTCTTGAATAAGAACTCCATTGACTTCTACCTTTGCAACAACATCTTGGAAGAGGGTTTTGACCATATGACAGAAGGATTTGGGGAATCCAAAGGTCTCCAATACTAAAAGTACAAAGTCCCATTCAATTAGAACTATCATATGCTTTTTCAAAGTCAAGTAAAAGCATTGCTGCATCTTGCCCTATTTGCTTAGCCCAACTCATAGCTTCCTAGCTAGTGATAAGATTTTCCAATATATATCTCCCCTTAATGAAGCCAGTTTGTGTAGAGTTTATCATGTTAGGTAGGATTACCACAAATCTTTCAACTAACAGTTTAGCCAGGATCTTATAGGATATATTGAGGAGAGTAATGGCTCTCCAATTTTTGACTAAGGCTTTATCACCTTCTTTTGGAATCAATTTAATGATTCCTTTATTGATAATTTTTCCCAGTGAGCCTCTTTCAATGGCTTCCTTATATACAAGGTATAAGTCTTCAAAAACCCAATCTAGGAAGGTCTTATAAAATTCTGTTGGGAGGCCATATGCACTTGGAGATTTGTCATCTTTGAGTGAGAGAATGACTTTTTAACTTCATTTTTAGAGTTCTCCTTCCCAAGTGCAGATGCCATATCTTCATTGATCCTCTTCGGTACAATTTTCTTTATATATTCCCTGGCCTTGAAGCTAGTCTCATTGCCACCTTTAGAGGTAAAGAGATTCTTGTAGAATTGAAAGAATTGCTCTTATCTCATCTTGATTCACCAGAGTGATATCATTTATAGTAAT
This sequence comes from Sequoia sempervirens, assembly GCA_007258455.2. Lineage (NCBI taxonomy): Eukaryota > Viridiplantae > Streptophyta > Pinopsida > Cupressales > Cupressaceae > Sequoia > Sequoia sempervirens. The sequence continues at coordinate 97,459 of VDFB02179234.1, forward strand.
CTGATCTATCTGCTCTCTAGCATGCTTCTCCTTGATGTAGCTGAAGAAATTTTTTGTACCTTTATCACCATTCTCAAGCCAATTCATTTTGGCTTTGACTTTTAGTCCTTGGATCTTGTTAGCCCGAAGTCTCTGTAGGTTGTTTTTGGCCATGGTTAGCCTGTTTGTTAGCAGATCGTCAGTGAGGTTTGTTTGTAACTCAGTTTCTGCATGGAGAAGCTTATCCTGAAGGAGAGTCTCCCTCTTCCTTATGTCTTTGGCTCTTTTCTTTCCAATAGTTTGGAACAAGATTTTGCATGCTTCTACATTCATTTCCCATCTTTTAATGAGGGATAAGTTCTGATACAACTATTTGTTGATTAATCTGAGAGATAATATGGCATTTCTACAATCTTAATCTTTGAGGAGGTTGATATTAAGGCAGAATCCATTTTCACAGCCAACAACCTTTGCCACAACTTCCTTACAACAAAACCTAGCCCTTATCGGGTGGTGGTGGTGCAGGGGCACCATAGAAGTTCAATTTCTAAGTTTTGTCAATTTTGGTTTTGTATTGGTTTTAGGCGAGTTTTAGGTATTTTCATCTAAATATGGTCATATTAGACCATATTCATATTGTATTAGGCTCATTGTTCAAAGTTGCAAAATGCAAAATCTTGTAAAATGTTGTCAAGCAAAAAATGCAAAAGTGAAAAAAAAATGTAATTTTAGGGAAGTCCAATGGTCAGTTGGAATTTGAAAGGTGGTTAGTTAGTTGATTAGGTGGTTTTTGGTTGTTTAGAGTATATATGCCATGTATTTTGGTCGATTGGAGAGGTTGGTGAATGTAAGTGAAGTTAAAATAATACAAATTCCCTGTTTTGACTATAAATTCTATGTTTTTCATTCAAATTTTGCTGCTGTAGATCCTTACAGTACGTATCCGTACAATAGCCTTTTGATTGAAGAGTTGTTGAAGTGGATGGTGGCATGAAATAACTCCATCTTGAACTTGGTTTGGTTGATTTATATTGAGATTGAAGTGTTTTATAAACAAATTTCCGTATGTAGTCTGTAACAACCAACTTAAGGGTTTGAAGACGCAAAAATGAGTTAAAGGCCCAATCCACTGATTGTGTTTACTGTGGTTTGGTGGAATGGGTCAAATATGTTAGAGTTTGATGTTAGAAGGGTTCTTGAGAGAAGGGGAGGTCATTTGAGGGTTTGGGCATGATGCCCTAGTTAAAATTATGTGTTTTGAGTGAAAATTGATGGTTAGAGGTGAGTAATTGTAAAAAATCTTGGGGGCAACAGATTTTGAAGGTCTATTAAGCATGTGCAAACCTTTTGAAAAGTGTTTGTGGTGTTGATAAGGTCTGGGGAAGTGGGGAAGTAGGATTTTCAATAAACCCTCTTCCAAAGTAGCTTAAAGTGAGGGTTTCATAGTTTTCCATCTTAGAGGGATTTGCTTTGGCAAAAAGTTATTGATTCTGGCCTTTTATAGTCTGGTTATTGACTGTCCATAAAAATCTAGGGTTGGCAGGATGTTTAATGGGGTGCTGCTTTGTTAAATTGGCCTAATTGGCCTAGTTAGCAGCGTAGTAGCATTAAGTTGAGTGTGTTGGTGCAAAGTGACTATGTTGCTTTTGTGATATGTTTTTTAATGTGATAAAGGGTGTCTAAAGAGGTGAGTGGTTTGTGGGATAGAAGGGTTAATTGAAAGATAATTTTAGATAACCAGGTCTGCACACCTACAAGAGAAGTGAAGTTGTGAAGGAAATCGCCCTAGTTAGGGTTTGACTGTTAGAAGAGTTGTTGAGAATAGATTGAATTGTGATCTTGAGAGTGATTGCCTCCCTGCTCTACATCAGGTGGTCAAATAGAGAGTAGGGAGTTACCTCTATTTTGCAACCATCTTTCACTGGAATGGCTAAGAAGAAGGCCTGTCTTATGTAAAATCTGTCAAGTCTGCAATAAATTCTCCTCCCTCCTTTCTGAAAGTTGCACCATGTAAACCAAATATCTTTGCATTCCTTCTTTTGGCCTTCAATAGGATCTTCAAATTTCAACTTAGATTTCATTCTTAGCTAATAAAATATCTCATCGCCTTTCCAATCTTGTCCTGAGCCACCCCACTTGTATTCCCCTTTCTCAACAAAATTAAAGTCTCCTCCAATGATCCAGGGGATATCTTGCATACCGTAAAGCCAATTCCAAAGGAGGATCTGATCCTTATAGTCATTAGGAGCATACACAGAGCAAATGCCAAAACATATTTCTTTTTTCTTGATAATCACCTAGACAGCTGGATTACAAGGGGAAACCCCATAATTATCAACAAGTTGTGCCCATTTATTTGTAAGTAAGATGACAGCCCCACCCTTCTCTTTTTCATGTTTGGTGACAAACTGGGAGGCTTCTTTCCAGATCACCTTCAAACTAGTTTCAAGAATAAAGCCCGTGGATTTGAGTTCTTGCAATAGGACAAAGTCCTCTTTCTTTTGTGATAGGAACCTTCTAACAACATGTTTCCTATCTGGAGATTCAAGTCCCCTTACATTCCACGAAATGCAATTGATGTCCATTAGGTTTGTTCATTAGGTGGGGGTCCCTTATCACTTTTAAAATTATCAAAACATTTGGAGAGTCTATTTTCTGATTCCATCCTTTTAGCATTGCGTGGAAAAATCACCCCATTGAGCTTTTTCCTCTTGTCCTTTACTAATTTGTTGAGGTCTTTATCCAGGGGTTGCTTGGTAATATCTAAGCCTTTCTTCTTTCTATACCTCCGGGTCTTTTTAATTATGACCTCCATGGGGACCTCCTCTCCATCAATGGTCTCCTTAGTAGAGAAAACCCCTAGGTCATCTACAGAATCCATGCCTAACTGAGAGGCAGAGCCATTCAAACTTACCACTGCATCAAAATTGTTAAGAGGGGTCAATGCCAGATTTGGGACCAAAATTTTATCTACCTTCTCATTTCCATTCACAAAAGATACAGTATTGAGGGCAACAAGTGCCACCGGTCCTTCCTCAAGATCATCAAATTGTAAGTCTTCCAAATCCACTTCAATTCACAAAAGATATAGTATTGAGGGTAGTTATCAGCTTGAGTATCCTCAACCTCACTTATGCTATTTTCTTCTTTAAAGTATTTAGAATTGAAAGAGTATATCTCTTTAACTGGTTTTGCATTATTTTCCTTAGGTTTTTTTGTTTGCCTGATTTTTTGTAGAGACATTTGTTGAGCATTTAGTTTACCATTAGTTACAGGTTCTTTAGATCCAACTTGACGAGGAGGCTCAATGTCTTCTCTTACTTTATTATCTTTTTCTACCTCTGGATTTTCATTCACTAGATTGCTGTTTACTTCCTACATTAGGGTTACTAGGCTGTCCTCCACCCGAGATGCCTCATTATTTCTGATTGTTTCCATGTTCGCCTACTGAGGGGTATCATTAACCCCATTATTAGATTTAAGGTTTGAGAATGAGCTCTTGTTGAGTTCTTCCAGAGTAAGGCTGCATTCCACAGTCTTCTCCAAATTAATTTCAATTCCTTTTTCCCTCCTATCCATTATCGAGGGCCATATCTTTGTTTTACCATTTTTGCCAATGGCAGAGTTCTTGTTGGTTTTATTTCTTATTAATGGGAAATCTTCTGATATGTCCCTCTTGTCGACATAAATAGTAGGCTTTAAGACCATTGAGGGTTTGCAGTTCCCAAACTACGTTACCACTTTTCAATTTTATTTCCAGTATCTCCGAAAGATCCATCCTTGGAGATAAGGAAACCAAGACCCGCACATTTGAATGCAGAAGAGGAGTTTTTGTATCATCTATTTTCAACACATTTCCATAAGGTTCCAACAGAAGTGGAACAAATTTCCAAAGTCGGGGAGGGACACACTTTATAACCAACCATCTAGGGTTGGAAAGTGCCAACACTTCCTCCTCCAGTGACTCAAGGAGCCATGCTAGGGCATGGAAAATGACTTTTCCAACATTCCAAAATTATTTTTTGATTGTTTCTTGTTGTGATTTATGATTATTAAAGAAAATTACATACAACCCCTTTTGAACTATGTGACAATAGTAAAATTGAAGCCCTAATTTCTTTTCCTAAATGTTATGGAACCATTCATCCATGTATTTCTTGTCAGAACCTTATTGTTATTGACGACAACAAAGAAAATTGCAGTTTTTGAAAGCTTATCATCTTCCTCAGAGATTGCTTCATCTAGGGTTTCATTAGGAACCAAAACAACTTTCAAAGGAGGAGACGGGTGTTGCTTACCTTGTTCCTCCCCTCCATCTTCCACTAGATCTTCGACCCTGTCAAGCACAAATTTGGCATCCTGTGGAAGCGGACTCCGCTCTCCTGCTACAATATCTCTGAAAGATTTGGTAGGCACATTACTTTCCTTTGAAACGACAGGATCACTAATAGATTTTTCTGAGGAATCCGTATCCCCCTCCATCATTCCATATAAACTCCAAGAAGCCACACATGCAAAAGCACACAACCAGAGTAGCCGAAGGGATGCCCCCGTCCCACCCACGACAAACAAAATAAATGGGATAAATCATCAGACATGAAGTAGAAATGCCATACCTTGGAGGAATAATGAACAATCATGGAGGAGGGCCGAGCCTCCACCACGACCGACCGAAGAAACCCTACCAGCAACCTTCACACGCGCAACCAAATTCTTTTCCAGAGTCCTCTCCACCTAGAATGTATTTCCCATAAAATAAAAAAATATGATTTTTAGGATGTAAATACATAGAAATATTTATTTATATAGTTCATCATAATTCTTCAATCTTGATACAATGTTTCTATAATTGATAAAAAAAGACACAATCAACTTAATAGATTAAAAGTTATGACCTTTAAAAATTGGGCCTCCCATATTGGAAATGTAAGAGCATCTATGACACATAATAGAGCTATGAGAGGGAGTTACACTTATGAACAACCTATGATACATGTAATATGACACATTATAAAAGTAGCTTTGAATGGAGATAATTGAGCTAAACTATAGTGCCCAAGTTAGTGAGTGGATTATGACTAGCTTATGGCAAGTGGAAGGAATATGTTATTTTTAGCGTCTAGACTTATCTTAGGATTTAGGAACTACATATTTAGATTAGGGATTTGGGCGCCACATTTTTTGTGGTTTTAGCTCATGGTTTTCTAATTACCATTTGATGGTTTCTTATATTGCTTCTCCCATTTATTGGTTTTTTTGAGATGGATGTTTCATAGCGAGCTTTGCAGGTGTTGTTATGTTGTCAAAATTACTCCAAATTTATTGTTGGTGATATTCCTATAAAGGTTTAAGCTTTGCAACTGTAATATAACCATTGATTTATTAAATAATGCATTGAGTTGGTTTGAACTAAACGGTTTTTCCTTAAGGATTTTTCCCACACAAATCACTATTTTATTCTATTTTACTTTTGTGTTTATTTCCATGTATATGTATTATCAATTTAGTTTTCGCACATACCACCTCTTATAGATTAGTGTAGGAAGCATATTCCAGACATCTGCTTCCTTTTAATAAGGTTTCCACACACACATAATATAAGAAAGGCTTGATCAGGTCTTCTCAATTTTGATTTGTAATATTCAATTAATTAGCATAACATCAACTCATCAAAATACTCAATTTAATTTTTTTAATTTTAAAGTTTACATAATGTTTTTTTGGTATGGAGGAATCAACATTGGAGGTCCTACTTATTTGCCCCTTATAACCTCTAGCCACATGAGCTGCCTTTACTCATGCAACAAATCAAGGCGAGGATTGTAATCTATGACCATTATTTGTGTCTTTCAATGACTTAACGGCCTAATTTACACCCTGTAAGCTAGTTTTGATAATAATTAAAAATATATATATTTTTGCATATTCATAGGCTTTAAATTTATTTATTTTGGTAATAATAGGATTTTGTATATCATGAAAATAGAAATTACATCATTTGCCTCATTGTTTTCATCAACCATCCAAAAATCTCCTATAGCTATAACAATTTTTTCAAAAAAGCATCTTAACATGCTTCATAACAGTAAAAGAAACCCTACCCAACTAAAACTAGTTCCACAACTATCTGTAACTACCTTACATGCTTCAGCAAGATTTTCAATCAGTCTTTTACCCTTCCTACTATTAACACTATACATCCTTAACAAGGTTCAACCCCCAACAAGCCAAAATTTAGTACTAGTCTTTCGTTAATTCTACAAAAAGCCTAAAAAAACTACAAATTCAACTAGTGCTACCCACTTCATAACCGAATTTCCTTATCGCTTTCCTCTTCCGCTTCCTCGCATTTTGTACTTTTGCTTCCATGTGCTCTGCCTCCGCTTTTGCTTGTGCTTCCATACGCTTTCTCCTCTGCTTTCGCCTGTGCTATAATGGCTTCCACCTTCATCAGCTCTACAAAGAGCTTTAGTGCTTGCCAACCTACCTTGCTTCTTCCCTACATCGATTTTTAATTTCATCCTCCAACCAACGCACAAAAGGGACACATCCTTCTACCCCTTCTAGTTCCACATTTTTAAAGCCTTCCCAAATGTCCAAACCTTCACCTGGAACTGCCCATTCAAGTATTGATTCTAAATCTTCCAAGAAATCTCTATGCACTATCATCTCCATCACGTCTCTCAATGTGCTTGTTGATTCTCCCAAGTCTAAACCCCATGCTACAATCAAGGAGTATACATCCATGCTAGTCCTGTATCTATGCCTTGGGTTTCCAAAGAACTTCACCAAAATCATCCACACACTTTGCACCAACCTCCCATTAGTGAATACAAACATCCCCATTAATCTTTGGTTAGAAGCATCACCATAAAACGGGTTTGATTGCCTCCTTGAACGAAGAGTGAATTTGGCCTCCATTTGAAAACTACTGCAGCTACACTGCCCCCACCCCCACTCTTTCTGTGTGCCTTCTTCTCCACGCCAAACTCTATTATTATCTTCACAAATCAAGGATCGAGAGGTAATGAATTTCTTAATTCCGCACATACCGATCTTAATTACCTCTCATACTCAGGATGCCACCACTACCTTCCTCATCAATCCTCCAGTCATGTCCACTTACTTCAATCTTCCCGTAATCTTCACTTCATAAATGCATTGTCCTTGCCACCTTTACTATCTTAATCCATTAAAACCACATTTCTCAATTCTTCAATTTGTAATTCACCAACCTCTGTAAAAGTAATAGCCCAATTCGACAAAATGTCGGCCTTTGAATTACCTGCTCTCCTTATGTGACCTACAACAAAATCATCACATGTGTTTAATTCTTCTCTAATTTTTGCAATTGTATTATGAATGTGCCATGCACCTATTTCCCCTTTCATTATTGCTTGCACAATGATGAGTGAATCACCTTCTAAATGTATTCTTGATGCTCCCAGTTTCTTGCCAAGTTTAACCGCCAACAATGCTATTGAGGCTTCAACTATGTTATTTTTGCTTTCCATCAACTTCTTCGCTCCCAAAGCTCCTACATTGCCCTCCCAATCTCGGATGATGAATCCTGCACCTGATGGTCTAGGATTCCCTTTTGATGCTCTATCAAAGTTAACTTTCCACCAGCCTTCCCTTGGCTTTTCCCAAGCCACCACCATTGATAGCTTTCAGTTGGTTTAACCCAACTTGGCCCGTTAACGGGCCAGAGGCAAATCCCTGGCCATTGTGCTTGAAAGCGTTTGTCTTCCAATGTAAAGGGCACTCCTGAATTAAAGAACTATGAGGCTGCCGCTCCAACCACTTACTCTATCGCATGGTTGATTGTCTACTGTAACCTTTCTAGTGATTCTTCTTTGTCTAAAAAAAATCTCCTATTCCTTTCTTTCCAAACTTCTCACACAACAATAGACGGGCTGATCTTCCAAATACAAGAAAAAGTTGACTTTTTTCTTGCCAAAGACCATCCCTCAAAGACCCTCTTTAAGGTATCTGGAGTAGGGCCTTGCCATCCCAATGATCTTCTTAACATTTCCCAACAAGATGAAGCCATTCTGCAGTGGAGCAACAAATGATCCCTTGTCTCCTCTGCCTCTCCACACATCACACACTTAGTCGGACCACTGAAACCTAAACGTTTCCTTCTTTCACTTGTCAAAATACGACCTCTAATTGCCAACCATGCAAAGGTCCCTGCCTTGGGTAAGCATTCTTTCCCCCAACATAAATTGATCGGCCAATTCTCGCCCCTTGCCTCTATGTCTAAAAATTGATAACCTAGTTTTACCAAGTATTTTCCATCCACTGCACCACACCATACCACTTTGTCTTCCTTATTAGATCTCAAAATCTTCCTAGAATTGAAAATATCCTGCATTAGAGCCCTCTGATTATTTGATAACCCTACATTTTGTAGGGATTTCCATCCCCACTCACCACCCAGATCATCTCCCCTAAATTCCAGGTAATCACCTACCTTTTCTCCCCAATGATGTATGAACCAAATTCTCAGTTCATGAAGATCATCCCTCTCTTTCAATGTTGGTAAGCCCTCCCATGAATCTTCCCAAAACTTAGCCTTCATGCCATTCCCAATTTGTCAACTAATGTGGTCAGCTATGACCTGACGACAAGAGACAATAAAATTCCAAATTGCTGAATCAGCAGGGGGGTTTCACATAGTGAAAATTCTGCAATCTTCGATTGAGTGTAAGTATTTGGCCTTTAAAATCCTCACCCATAATTGGGAGGGTTGGGAGTAAATGTTCCACACTAATTTTGCTCCCAAGGCCTCATTCATAATGTTCCAGTCTTGCAGTCCTGCACCCCCTTTCACTTTCGCCATACAAATCTTCTCCCATGCAAGGAGGGGGATTTTATCTTGATCATTAGCTCCATTCCAAAAAAAAATTCTCATTCTTTGTCCAACCACCTTAATAATTTTTTTTGGAATTTCTAAACACATCATTGAGAAAATTGGGATGGCTGAAATAACTATTTTTTAACATTAGAATCCGTCCAACAAAAGTCAACCACTTGCTTTTCCATCCATCCATGTGCTTCAGACAACACTCTACCAACTCCTTCCATACAACCAACTTACTTGCTCCACCAAATAGTGTAATACCTAGATATTTACCAAGCAAAGATCCCACTTTCATTCCTAGAATAACACAGATTTCTCTTTGCTTCTGACAACAAGTGTTGAAAAAGAAAATCTCAGATTTTCTCCAATTTATACATTGCCTAGAAGCTTTGCTACATTTGTCCAGAATTTCTTTCATCACCCTAGCTTCCCTAAACGAGGCTTCACCCATCAAAAGGGTATCATCAACAAGCTGTAGATGGGATAAAGGATCTATGCCGTCCACAACTTTTATACCTTTCTAGATCCCATCTTCCCTTTTTATAGAAATTAGTCTTCCCAAAGCTTCTGCCATAATTATGAATAAGAAAGGTGAAATTGGATCCCCCTATCTTATTCCCTTTTCAAAAAAAAAAATCCTTGCGGGCTACCATTTAGAAGAACCGAGAAGCAAGGGGTATTTATACAACTTTCAACCCATTTCACCCATGCTTCACAAAAACCAAATCTCTTAAGCACTTTTATAAGAAAACTTCTATTTACCTTATCATACGCTTTCTTGATGTCTAGCTTAACCAAAATTCTTTTTGTTCGGGCTAAAAGTATGGAATGTATTACCTCATGAGCAATAATTATACCTTTATAAATGGAACGGTTTGGTGAGAAGCCACTTTGTTCTGCAGAGATCACTGTATCAAGAACACTCTTTAATTTGTTTTCCATCACCTTCAAGATGACCTTGTAAACGGTGTTACACAAAGCAATGGGCCAAAAATCATTGATGTTGGAAAAACAAGGGCAGACAACTAAGAGGGGGGGGGGGGTGAATCAGTTGTCACAAAAATTCAAGTTTATTCAACTTAATAACCTTAATCTCAGATATGATACTTAACCATGAAAACATGAATCAATAACACATCAGAAACACACATAACACCAATAATTTTTTACGTGGAAACCCTGTTAGGGGAAAAACCATAGTGGAGGTCAGTCCACAAGATTATACCCTGTTAAAAGTATAAGAGAATGAAATATCGGGAATGCACTTGCGTTCAAGCACACTGCCTAGAGCTCATTGCTCAATTACAAAGGAAGACACACTGTCTTACAAATAGATTTGGATTATATCCATCTACAGGGATTTGAATTGATAAAATAACATCTGCTAATGCCTGATCACGGTTTTGGTTAAGCGTAGGAACAACTCTTCACTCTTCTTCACTTTTCTTAACACTCTGCTATGCCTTTGAATGATTAGGACATTATTCGCACATTCACACACACTCGACATCCACTGGCATACATTCGCACATTCAATTCAAATAAACAATCGCTCTTATATATTCGCAACAAGAAATTTCACCGCTACAAGTCGGCCACAAAGAAATAATAAAATGAATATAACTGTTGGCCCAAATCAATAGATAATCTTTAATGCGAATCAACCAAAGTCAGCCACAACTTAGTGAGGACCTAAATCAACATCATCAACATGAAAACACTTCAATTAATTACACCTCGAAGATCCACAACACGCTTCAACACCATGTCGGTGAGGAACATGAAAAATATGAACAGGCAAGAGAAAATCGCCAACCACGAGCACAACGATCTATGCAAACGTGCAACAAAGATAGAGCACGATCTAGAAGCATCCACAAGCATTAAGAACCAATAGAGAAGCATCCACAACAATTGAACTAACTTAAATAGCCTCATCTTCAATTAAGAGCACTAATTGAAGAAACAAAAAAACTGTCAAAATGAAAATCTTCATAACTCAATCAAATCTTCATGCAGATCTTTGAAACTTGATGTGGATAAACTAGATACACTCAACAACAATCCCTTTAGTCCACAACCTCTAATTACAAACGTATAAAACATACCACCATACTGAACTTCACCTCACAACTGACAACCTACAACTCATTTCTTTACAATTTTCTCAATATCCTCGACATATACAACTTCAAATGCATTAATGCTAATAGTGTTGACATCAATGGCAACCACATATCAGCAACACAACCATAACATCCAACAATTGAAGGATAACATTTCCTCTTTCTTAGGGACTAGAGCAATGAAGGTATTATTGAAATCTTTCAGAACAAAACCCCCCGCTCTTGATTCTTCCACCACCTCCCACAGATCCGTGGCCACAACATCCCATAGTTTCTGAAAAAACATCGCAGAGAAGCCATCAGGAGCTGAAGCTTTGTCTCCACCAAGGCTAAAAAGAGCTATTTTAACCTCATCCAATGTTATCGGCTTTGAGAGCATTGCATTTTGAGCTTCTGTAACACATTTAGGAATAACACTTCGCTCTCCTGTGAGATTTTAGTTTGGTTGTTTCTGAAAGCTTCTAAGAAGTAACACACACATTCTTTGTTAATATCTTCCTTGTCCGTGAGCATATTACCATGTTTGTCCTGAATTGAAAATATTTTATTGGAAGATCCCTCGACTTTAACCGCATTATGAAAAAACTTTGTGTTTCAATCCCCCTCCTTAAGCCATGTCTCCCGAGATTTCTGCCTCCAGTAAATTTCTTCTCTTGCCAAAAGTTTCACATACTGCTTATTTAACTCTTTTTCTGATTGAAAGTCATCCTCACTCATTCCACCTTCAATGACTTTTCTATGTAGCTCCCCCAAATCTTTTTTGACTCAACTTTTTCGAGAAGATATTCTTAAATACTTCTTGATTCCATTTCTTTAATTGTTCCTTAACAAATTACAATTTTTTGAAAAAGATGTATGCTTTGTTTCCACGCCACTGTGGTGCATTTTTCCACCATCCATCCAATAACTCCAGGAATCCATCCTCACGAAACCACACTTTTTCAAATTTAAACAAACATCTATCTGACACATCATCCTCTTGAATTCTCACAATAATCAGGTAATGATTTGATCTTGTGATAGGGAAGATGTCAACTTGAAACATCCATTGGGAGTCTGCCCAATTCCCAACAATAAAGAATCTGTCGAATTTTTCTGCAATGTTTAGAAACCTTGATCTCCTATTTGTCCAAGTGAAAACACCACTTTTAAAAAGAACTTCAAACAAACCATTGTTATTCACAAAATCACTGAAATCTTTTTGTTTTTGGTTTAACCATCCAAGACCACCTTGCTTGTCAAACGACCGGAGTATTGCATTAAAGTAATTGCCTAGAAGGAACAATCTATCGCCATTTAAGGCTAGCACCTCCGATGTATCTCCCCACAATCCTCTCATTTCAGGGATATTATTTAGTCCATAAACATTAATTAAAAAGAAACTTGATAATAACTACTTAAAAGTAACATTCACCCACTGCCATGAATTTTCAGATCTCATTACCTGTACCTCAATGGTCGCCTCTTTATATAGTATGCCTAAGCCTCCAAAGGCTCCTTTCACTTCCACTATAAGACATTTCCACAAGCGAAATCTCTTATTGCATGAGGCTACTTCAGCCCCACTTAGTTTCATTTCTTGCAATAAAACAATGTTTGGCCTCGTTTGATCAAGACATCTTTTGATCAAATGAATCTTGTCAGGGGAAAAGAAACCCTTGACATTCCACGAGAGGACCTTCATTGCTCCCGGGAAAATGCATAGCCTTTTCCCAATCTCAATTTTTTTTGTCCCACTACACTTCCTGCTATTTCCATTTTCACCTTAACTGATTTTGGTCCTCGTTTCTTCTTTTCACCAACCTTTACCTTTGCTTGTTTGGACAATGTTTGTACCAGAGTTCTTTTCTCCGTAATTCCTACTTCTGAGCTTAAACCCAACTCATCCCCACCACCTACTTCATCATTCGTTGGGGGCTCCGATTTCAAATCTTCAAAAAAGCTTCCATCCTCTCTGGCTTCCTCCAAGGAACTCTCTAGATTTCTTATTGGTGAGATCTGAATCTTTCAAGAATGGTTCCTCAGCTTTTATGTTTTTATCTACATTTTGACTCCCAACACAAGGTTATTTTTCATGAGCATTCATAGATTCCATTACCTCCTCACCAGGTTTTCCCCCCCTCAATTTGCTTAGAAAATCCCTGGTGGTGCTTTATGAGTTTACTAGACAAGTTGAGGGGCTGATACCACCTGAAACATTATGAACCTTGTCTTTTTCCATTTTGGTATTTTGTTCTAAAGTCCATTCTACCTTTTCTGAACAACACACTTGATTTGTATCCGTTTTCTCCTTGTGGCCATCGATCACTAAATTATCATTCTACTCACCCATTGTACCCACAACAAGAGCCTCAGTTTCATTGGCCTCACCATCACCTGTTTTTGTGGATCATTTCCCACCCATTATGGTATCATTCTTGAATCAGTAGCCCCAATCCACAACTCACCTTCATCACCTTTCCATTAAGCTTCTTTTCACTTTTCCTTTTGTTGATGGCCTGTCCACATGCCAAGGTCTATTTCAGAGTTTTTCAGACCCCATACTTCCCCCTATCAGCTGCTCCCATTTTTTCAACATGGCTTCCATAAAGTCACTATCCTCAGCTAAAAAAGTACATTCTTTTGACATCAGTATATCCATTATAGCATTTTGCTTCAAACCCTTTCCTTTTTTCTAGATACCTGCATTCCCCGAAAGGATGCCCTACTCCTTTATAAACATAGCACATTTCAATCCACTCCTCCACCTCTATCATCTGCTTCCAAATACTCTCCCCTGTTCTTAGTTCTACCATTGTCGGGAGACGGTGAATCGCCTGCCATAGGATACAGATTCACACATACATGCTATAGTCTTTATTTGCAATGACTTCATCTACTTTTACAAAAGTTCCTAATTTATTACCAATCTGCTTTAGGGTTTCTAAATTCCTGTACTCATGGGGTAGATTATACAACTGAATCCAAATCGACACCTCAGAGATGGTTTTATTTTTTGGATTAAAGTTGGGTGTGTCGTCTTTAAGATAAAAGCCTTTACCCCCCCATCAAAAACAGGCCACTATTGAAAATCCATTCTTTATCTAAGGCACTCGGGCAAATAACTAGATAGAAACCATTAGGTAGTGTTTTCAAAATAGTTGCTTCCCCCCAATGATCATTACACCATTCCTTGACCCTTTTGAAGGCCAGCCATGGGCCAGTGCATTTCATGAAGAAAGATATTTCCTTAAACTGGTTAATAGAATCATTCCATGCTTGGCCTTCTGTCCTTAAGAAATAACCGTTGTGTGTTCAAAGGAAGGGTTTACCTGATCAGTTGGCTGGGAGTCTCCTTGTTGCTTCGGCCTCCAAAACTTCTTTTCGACTTTCCGGAAGTCGACCGGTTCTGCTAACCGCATGTTCCCATACCCCCATTTGTTCCTTGGGATGAAACCTTGTTGATTTGGTTTATCATTTCTCCATTGTGCAGACCCTTACCATTGTTTGTTGGAGCCTTCCATGCTTGTTGTGGTGCTCACCATGGTGGGATCTGCAAATGACCTCCATTTCTTTGAATGTAATGACGCCTGTTCTGAGAACCTCCATGCCCACGAATCCCCTACGACCTGCGAAAACCTTGATCATTCTTTCTCTCCACCATTGTAACAACTTCCTTCTTGGATAATGTTAATTCCATAGGCTTTAATTATTGTTAAATGGGAATGCGTGAATTTAAATAGTAAACCATTTGGCTTTCTTTATGGGGACTCACTAAAATTTAGTTGTGGGATGTTCTAATGAACTCGCACCTCTTATGAGGGTCAACTATCATCACACCTTTAAAAAAAAGGTAAACTATCAAGACTTACATCTAATTTTAGGCATGGTATGTGTTAATGAACTTTCACCATCCAAGATGATTTTTGGTATAGATATGTATTTATTATATCATGCATAGCTTATTTAGATAATTTATTTACTGAGGTATAGTTATGCTTTTAAATGAAAGCAAGATTTTAACATATAACTTTTTGAGCATCTCTTTATTTTTAAGAGGGATATTTTTCCTTGTATTTTCTATAAATATAATTTCATTGCATTTTAGTGTATGTAAATTTATGAATAAAATAACTCAAATGTATACTTTGTTCATTATAAGTTTTTTGAACAATGTTCCAAACTGAGAGATTTGACAAGGAAGCCCACTTTTGAATACTTGAGACCCCATTTAAAGAACATATTAAAGGCATATAAACTAAACACCACAATCATTAAATTAAAACCTAAAATCAGGTAATTTTAAATTAAGTCATGAACCAAAACTCCAAAATAATTTTAAATAAATATCGATCTAAACTTCAAGATTATTCAAAAAAACATCCATTAACATAATTACTTATTAAATTAACCACAATTATATAATAAAAAATCTATTTGGTAGTATTTCTTTAAAAAAAATTACATTACAATTTAACAATATATTTATTGTGAAACTTCTTTACACAAAGTAAATCAATTAGAATTGCAAATAAGAGGGCACCAAAACGTGTTCAGTCGAATTGATATGGATGTGTGGCGGTTCAAATTTCTTCTTATGGATGTAAGAGTTGTATCGTTCAACTGTGTTAGCTCTTGTCTATTTTGCTGTCAATAGCTGGCTGTTTGACTGTGTTGGCACGTCTTTCTCTGAACATTTGTAACCGTTATTTGTAAGCTTTAAGCCAGTTTTTTGTTTTAAAATTCAAAATGGAAGTTTAACAATTTGATGCATGTTGTTGTTGCGAGAGCGGGGCATCTTGTGCCTGCCGATCAGAATCTTCATTCTCAGGTTATGATTGAATCGTGGATAGCTAAATCTCTCAGTACTTTGGCCGTGCAGCGATCGCCGAATTTCTTTTCCGTTCTATCTACTCCTTTTCAATGAAAGAGGGATTTTAATATCGTTTACTATATCAAACAAGGGTTGTGGTGCAGCTAAAAGTAAGAAAGATAATTCACTGTGTTTTAGTTTATGTTTTGATATAAATTAAAAAATAACAAGATAATTATGGTTTAGTTTGAATGCTTAAAAAGAGTTTAAAGATTATGATGTGATTTTTTTTTTATAAAATTAATTATTTTTATAAATATATGTGTGACTTTCTTTAAAGTAGAAAAGTTTTTGAGGATAAAAATGTAAAATTAAATATGTATTATTGGAAGTGAATTCACTTTGAGAGGGGGAAGGGGGGTGAATCAGAGTGATAATTTTTGAACTCTTTGATTTGAATGCACAACTTAAATGTTTTGACCTTGAAACAATGTGGAAGATTTAACTAAACAAATGAACACTTAAAACTTTGCAAAAAGATATGCAAGAGAATCAACTCATATTAAAAGCATCATGTAGCATTGTTCCATCAAATTGTGAACAACCTTATTTATGCTTTTTGAAACAAGAATTCAACTTTACACAATGCAGATTTAACTTGCTTTATGGAAGGCTTTTTGAACAAACTTAAATTGTCTTTTAAACAAAATAAAAGTATCAGAGCATTGACTAATTGAGCACATTAACTTGAAATAGAATGAGAAACAAAATAACAACACATAACACTAAGATTTCCTGAGTGGAAAAACCCTCTTGGGGTATAAAAAACCACTCACAAACTGATCCTTTTATTCATTCAAAAGAGCACCAACTCTATTACAATGTGGAGCACCAACTCCAATAAATTTTCTGAAGCACCAACTTCATAAAAAAAAAAACTCAAGGTATTGCAACCTATTAAAACCTTATAACTGCAATGACTATCTACAGTTACAAAATTATAATAGGATACAAAATGATTTTGCAATAATGCCCAACTCAAAATAATCTTTGTAATACAATTAGAGGTGAAAACAATATGAGCCCACTTTTCCTCTTTACAGAATGATATCACAATAAACAACACTCTGTTTAGACTATTTCATCTCATCACTGTGTCATATGTTTCTGCCAAGTATATATACAATGTTTACAAACAATTATCCATCCTTGTCAAAAACCCATATTCAATAACCAGGGTTTATAAAATGGTAAGAACAATGATATTTTATCATGATACCCATCAAAGGTTTTAAAGAATAACTACAAAAAAACAATAATATGTCGATGAATGCCACTGAAAATGATAAAACCCTTGTGTAGACTCAAGTTAATGAAAATTGTGATTAACCTTTAACAAATTTCTGAACTTCAACAAAAACTTAACCATGGAATCAGTTACCTTTGAAGCCAACCAAAAACACTTTCAAACTGAAAACAAAATACTTGTCAGGGCGGCCAAAACATTACCAGCTAATTGTGCAAACTTTTTATAATAGTCTCATTGAAACTCATCCAACATTCAACTTCAAATCTAGCTGCAAACTGTAGTCTCATACCCTCCATGGCAATGCTATTGTTACCTCAAAGCAAAACAAGAATAACAAAGTGATTTTCCCTAACATCATTTGAATTCCTTTCGTCTGCCCTTTTTACTTTATGATACTCATTTGGAGTCCGATCCATTAACCAAACACCATGATGGTTTAAGTCCGCTAAACAAACATTAACAAAATCCAAATGATGGCTGTCGTACTAAGTCAACTCTTTTGTAAATGTAATGAGGCCGACAACATTATTAGAGCTTTGTAAAGCATGTTCGATGAAAAACAATAATAAGCTCGATGCATAAGATATACTCGATGAAATATGAAACATGTTGGTCGACACATATGTTGTGGTCGACATATAAAATAAGTTTCAAAGCTATGATCACTGCCAACCATTGAAATGGCTTTTATTTTAAACATTAAAAAAAATGATATGAAATAAACAATATGACTATTGTATCATAGTGAGCCCAGTAAACATTATGGAGGGTCGGCTTAAGTGCAAGGTGTTATGCACTTTAAATCAAACTATAATATATGCAATAGAAACCTGATATAAGTGTATGTCAAAATACACTTTGTATGAAGTGATATGATAAGCCAAATTAACACCATTGCTTATGAAGCTATATATAGCAACCAACCCAAGAATACAAATCTGACTATGTATCAACCCTGTGAGAAATCAATATACCTCATGTGAACTGAAGCCAAATACTACAGAACCAAAAACATATTATCTTCCATCTGAGTAGTAATGTAACAATGCAATCACCTGTATATGTCTGTAAGAACTAAAAAACATAATGCCAAAAGAGTTCAACCTGATTTAGTGTCAAAACAATATACTGATCAAACATACAAAATGATATCACCTGAAATCCAATACCAAAACCCAACACCTGTATAAGTAAGATAACCTTTATCTGCACATGAAGCTCAACTTGATCAGTACCACAAGATATAACAAATCTGAATATAAACCAAAGCCATAATTCTATCCAATACCAAAGTGCCACCATGAGTCATAATACCAAAGTGCCAGAACTGAACCAATAAACATGCCAAGACCAAAGAGCCATATTATTAGTTTTGTCATCAAGGAAAAATATGCACAAAGAGAAAGTCAACATGTATTTCTATCTTTTATGTTATTTTTTTTATATTTCAAATAAATATATGTTTTAATGTTCAAATCATAGAATTGTGTTGTAGTTTTATTCAAGAAAATAAATTGAAAGAAAGCCTTCAATTATAGTCTTAGGCTCAAAGTATCTAGATAGTAGGTTAGGGCATGCTTAGGTGATGAATTATTTTTATTTTTAAACAAATTTTTTGATCTTATGACTATTTTACAAAGTTAGTTCACAACTTAAGAAAACTTTAAATAAATGTACAAAACATAGAATAACATGTTTTCTTATATTATTGGCATTCCTCATTTGTGAAGCATGAAATGCAAATCATATTTCATACATGAAGAGCACATCTTGTAGAAAGGACTCATTTGTAAAATAGACATGAGCACGAATTTGTCTAAACACTAAAATGCTTCATGATCTAATCAAGGACTCAAACATATAATTTCCTACCACTTAAATACTTTCATCCATCCACTCACATTGACTTGACATATATTTTGTATTTGTACTTGATTCGAACTTGATTGTTGAAGAGTTTTAACTATGAAAATTGAATAGAGGGTTAATACCTATACCATGCTAAACTACAATACGAAACAAAGATGAAAGGAAAATAAAAAGAAAGTTAGTTCACAATTAATTACTTCCACCATATACCTACTTCCAATTAGTTGTCATTCTCTTCCCTTTCAAGCATACCCACAACATAATCTATAGAGTTTTTCTTAAGGTGAAATTGTTATTAAAAATACATTAATGATACATTTTAAACTTGTAAACATTACCTCAAGATTGGAAAAGTAGGAGAAAATAAGCTATATTTTATCTCCTTTACTTTCATTGCACCATACCACCAACAAAATTGGGCCACTTATAAAAAATAATTACTTAGGGATAACTAGTTCTCATTAGAACTTTAAAAAGAATTATGTACACCAATATTTCAATTCCCTTTCATATAGGTTTGATAAATAAAGTGTTATACTTAAATGAATGAGTTATAAATTTTAACTCAAATGGCTCCACATCTAATCCATAATAAATATCAATATCTTTAATTCAGCTCCCACAACCCCTTGGCATAATTTAAAAAATGATTTGAAGTGGGATCTTGATTCTATTTTCTATAATAATAGGCTATGCAAGTATGCAATTAGTCTAACCATTTATGGTATTCTTTAAGTTATTTTTTCATTCTTTTTGGCATATACAACTCATTAACAAAAAAATAGTTATGCACCCACTTTACTTTGACTAGAAAACATGAATACTTGATACTTGAAGAATTGGAAATGCAATATTAAATATCCATAATAGCTCTTTGAATAGATATAAGTTGATTAGATATCCATGATAGTTGTTCAAATAGATGTAGTTGATATAAAATACTAAAATATATACAAAATACTAGCTTGGGGCAATGGTATTATGACAAAGCCCTTGAAAATTAGTCTCAATCTCACATACATATACACAATCCATAGTCCATTATCTCAAACATCAATCAAATCATCAAGATTTTATATGGTCTTCCTCCTTTTAGATTTATGCTTTTGATTTCATAAAACTCCCATTGGATTTATAGTCGAAGGTGTAAAGAAAATAAAAAGAAAATAATTTTGAGCTAATACTTACAATATTGCCATAAAAAGAAATTGTGGTCCTAGTAAGACAAAAAAATATTAAAATTGAGAGTTGAGGTCACACAATAGAAAATAATTGCAAGTCCAAAGAAAAATATTCTCTTAACAAGTCACTTAAGACAAAAACATGAAAATAAAGTACAAAAAATCCTTAGGATGGATAAATTGTGTGTATCCAAAAATTCTCTTAAGAATAAAACTAATATTCTACTTGGTGACAATTTTGTAATTTTGAATCCTCTGAGCCATTTTGATCCATTATAAGTCCTAAAATCCTATTATTTTGCAAGGAATTACTAAGAATTATGCATTTAGGGCTTAGAAAAGCCCTAATCCTCAATAAAAATCTAAGACCTATCCAAAGCCTATACACTAAATTTTTCAATTTGATTGTTGACCTTTAACCTAGGTTGCCTAGCCTTCAAGTTATGAATTTATGGCCTCCATCTTGTATGCTTACTGGACCCTTTTTGTTAGAATATTGAATGGACCCATTGTTTTAATATATTTTAATTATCGCTAAAAGCTTTGCACTCTATTGGGTCCAAGAGCACACGTGTCGACATTTCACGTAATCTCTTCGGTTCGCTGAAGCTCTTTATATTATTATTTTTCCTGCAAACTTGCGGGATACCTTTTTATCTCTAGACAATATTGACGTGTATGAATCTCTGACCAATCAAATCATGAGCTTTTTTTTGCACAAGTAATTTAAGTCTTCTAACAAAACCCCTTTTCTATTGTTCATTGTTGACCCCTCTTTTCCCTAGTAGCTTTAAGTTGTTTATTAAAACACATGCATTTATACCCTTTTAAGTCATGCAAGGCATGTGCATCAAGGGGCCTTTATTCTAAAAGAATTTATCTTTGTGAATAAGTGAATAGTTTTTGTCTTAAGAAATAAACATGGGTCTTACCTTTTCACTCTAGCTATAACCTCCTTTGCAGAGCGATATTGAGCTGAGCTTTTATTCCCCCAAACTCCTGAAATTGCGCCATGTGTCCAATCTCATTTATTTCTAATGTTTCACAGAGGAATGCACTATTGGGAAAACCTTAAAGCTTTTCATTTTATTCCCATGAATCTTCAAAATGATGACATGTGCCTTGGTCTTATGTGAAAGAAAGGAAGGCTTTCTCTTCATGGAAATAATTTCAAATTCCTCTGATCACTGTCGATCTTTGGCGATCAACAATCCACATTCAAAATAGAGAATGACTACTACAGGTCGAAAGTTCAAGCATGCGACAACAATGGTGGTGGATTTGATCTGTATCTACCAAATTCTTGGGGGTATTGGATTAATTACATCATTTTTCATTACTCAAAGCACAAAGAGAAGGTATCATAGTGAAATTGTTACAAAATTCTACGTGAACAAGGGTTTTCACAACAATTTTAGGGCTATCAATTGGTGGTAAACAAGTAAATTTGACAATCTTTGTGCATTTTGGGTGTAAAGGGGTGATTGTTATCTGGTTTTAAGGATTCAAAAGGTATTTTAGGGTCTTTGGAGGGTGTCATTGTGAAGAATTTTACATAAGTCTTCTTCGAAGTGTAAAATTTTGAAACCCTAATTTTACAACCATTAAAACCGTAAAAGGAAAATTATGGTTGGAATGTCAAGGGGTGTTAATAGGGGGTTAGATGATGATATAATGGCTTAGTTGCTAGGATCATCTAAAAGACCTAGAATTGTGCACGGGTTTGGAATTTTAGCAGATATCGTTTTTGATAAAAATGAGAATTGTAGAGACCCTATAATTCTAATCTAGTGATATGGCCTATTTAAGTACTCTTTTAGAAAAGCCCTGATAGATAGAGGTCTATTTGTAACATATGGAGATTAGGGTTGGGAAGGTTGGCTGTTCCCAATGTATTCATAAATTTTGACCTAATTAGGTAAATTGCATATGATTACAACCCTTGTGAAGAGGGGATTGTTCACAACAGGTGAAAAATTATTAATGCACCTGGATGGAGCTTATATTAGTAATTTTTAAATCTAAACCTTAATGCTCAATTACATATAGACTTGGGATCCCTCACTAGAGAATATCAACTTGGCATAGGGACAATTATAGGGTAAATTGGTTAGCATGTTTTAGGCATAGAGGGCCTAATAGGGAATTTCAAAGGTTTGCAAGTGGAGAACTGGAACCTTTCAACTAACATCTTCAAGTACTACTTTGTGAAGACATACTTCTCACTGTGTCAGGTTTTGGGATTGGACAATAGAGGATTCAAATGCTAGTGAATTTAATGGTATTAGTTGTTGATATTCAAATCAGAGATATAAATAAGCCCTATGATTATGCTGGTTACATTATTGAGGAAATTCACAAATCTTCGATTTCAATCAAGGAGGATAATAATGTAGTGAAATTTAAATGGAATTATCTCTTATGCCACATCACTATTCCACATCTCTTATTCCTCCACATTTCCTCTCACTTGACCATCCTCCCACAAAAAAACCAAACTAACATCAAAATCTATGATTTACAAATATTTGGCTTATTGGATTATGTAACCCCTTTCTTTGATAGGAAAGTTTTAGGTATGTTCAAATATTCTTGTGACCACCCCTATATATTACTCCTAATGTTGGGCTCCCTCTAAAGCCTATTACTTGAAGTTGGAAAAAATTATGCATTCAATTTTCTTTGGGCTCCTTAGAAAATCACAAAGAATTTCATAGGGTTGGGAATTCTACTACCTACCCTAGGATTTTGGCGACTTGGCCCTTTTATCCATGCTTGGTTCTTTCACTAAATATATTATGTGTGCCCTTCATGGTGATGAAGCCTAAAAAAAATCTTGTATGACATTCCATTTCCTTTGGACATCCCTCTAGTTTGGCTACTTAGAAGGGGATTGGGCTTCAAACCCTTCTCACCTTGAACAAATTGGTACATAGATTCAAGGGGTATTTGTAATGAAAATAATTTGGAGACCTTGGGAATCCATAAATCCCTAGCTCTTCTATAGTGATTATGGGTTTTAGGATAGGGTTTGCATTAACTAGTAGAATATTGGGTGACCCCCTATTTTACAAAGCGAAAATTGCTTGTTGGCTCGACAGTCATGGATACATGCTTTGAGATTTTATAGGAAAGGGATCCAAAATCTATGGAAAATTTTCTAGGACCTTTATGAGGCTTTTAACCTAGAATGAAGATTTCATAGGAAAGGGATCCAAACTCTGCCAAAAAAATTTTAGGACCTCTATGAGTCTTTTAACTTGGAATGAATCCATTTAACCAAGTTTCACCTCTCTAATCAAGATCATGAAACTTTTGACTAAGTTTCGAAGGCAATTTGGGTGATATGGTTCATTAAATTGGTATCAATTTCCAAGTTTTGGTGGAAATATTGGAAGTGGGTTCAAGAATTGGTTTCAAGAGCTACAAACCTTGGTAGGGCTACCTTTGAATTTCTCCTAACTTGCCTATGGTTCCCACTTTGAACTAGCAGTGGCATTTGCATTCATCAGTTTCAATTTACAACATAGATTTTATACCATCTGGTCACCTATTTTGGAACCCAAATTGGCCCACTCTATCTAGTGTATTATTTTCCAAGGCCTCCTATGGGGTGTGGGTTGCTTCATTTGGGTGTTACTAACCCTGATTTCCCTTTTAGTGGGTAACTAGAGTCTCTTAAGCATTTTTTTTGGTTATATTTGAGAGCCCAAAATTTTTGGATTTGGATCCATGAATTCTTCAAGTCATTCAAATTAGAACCCTTTCCATGAAATATGGTTCTTTTTGGGGGTTTTCCTCACATTCCTCACAAATTCAACCAAATTTGGAATGCATTTAGTCGAGATACTCTTCAACATTTAGAAAGATAAAAAAATCTACCATTTTTTCTGATTGTTATGCTGATCAACATGTATCATTTTTTTCTAAATCAATGATTTATTCCAATGTGTTATTGTAGGTTCAAATTTTGGTGCAAGCTAACAAATTTTCACTTGAGGTGGAACATTTGTAGGTTCTCCTCAACCACTGGGGAAATGCCCATTGTGTATTAAAAGCTCCTCTATCTCCATCCTCTTCTAGGGGACACTCATGTTGTGGGAATTGTTGTGGAAGGAAATTTTATTCTCGTGGTACTTGGGAGACTCACTCATAAGCTTCTCCCTCAATTGTTAGAGGAGACCTTTGTCAATGGGGTTGGTCACAACCTACTTTTTAGAACTCACGTTCCCTATGACCTCCAAGAGGAACTTTTGGGTGGCGTATTGGTGGTGCTTGCATTTGGTATAATTCTAACAAGTTTCCTCAACTTGATCCTACTATTTTTCTAGCCTATGCTACTAAATAAAAATAAGAAACTAAAGAAAATAAATATGATGGGTGGGACCCTCCCAAGGATACTTCAAACCTCATTGATCTATGGTTAAAGCCATGTTAGGATTAATGTGTCATCTAGCTTGTAAATCTTATGTCATATTGTATTGTTCCAACATTGTTGGAAAGTGTCCCTAGGAAATTAGGGTGCATTGGGAAAATATTTTTTAATATTTATTATCATCATTATTTGTAATACATTTATAAGGGGTGATGGGTTCCAACAGTAGCAATAAAGGTGACTTGTGGATAGGAATATTTAATATCGTTTTCCCCACATGTGGATGCCTAGAATGGGATGGTAAAATGCATGTGAAAAGGAAAAATGAGTGACTATTCAACTTCTCCAAGTGGGTGCTTATAAATAGGGAACATGTGTCTTTCAACATTTTAAATATTTTGTTACATTTAGTGTAATGTTTAATTTCCAAGTTTGGGCACACAAGTTGGAGGGAAATTATTGGAGCCAAAAAATTGGTGTCCTTTCGTATTCTAAGAAGGCAATCCAAGGGTTGGGATTCTTAGAATGAAGATTCATTTTTGGACACCATATTTGGTGCTTAAGACCTTTTTCACAAATCTATAAAATTAGCTCCTTGGATGTAGAAATAAAGAGGAACAATTGAATGTAGAGTCACTCTACCAAAACACATACATGTTGGAGCATAAAGTGGTTGTTCATAGGTACACAGGTTCTACCATGTTGGAGAAAAAGAGGAAAATAGAAGTGAATCTATTGTAATCTCATTTATTTGAATATAATGCATACCTGACCTCTCTTCTTGGTGGATTTTTCTTCCACAAGGGTTTCTTCACGCAAATCCTATGTTATATGATTCCTTTGATGTTGTTTATTTGTGTCTCTTTGTTGCTATCTTATGATAATGCTATGCTTTATTTATTATTGTTATAAGTTCACAGAAGGTGGAATTGTTAAGCATGTTTTGTTGACTGATTTTCTTAGAATCATAAAGAAGCATGTTAAGCATATAGTTTTAGATTTTTAGATTTTAATATTCCAAGCCTTGTATCTCATCCATTGAGGAGATAACTTGATTATTTGGATAGATATTAAAATTTCCCAAGCCAAATGATCAAGACTTCCTCCCACCCCCTTTGTTATTGTGCTAGTTGTCTAGAAACTTTATTGTTTCTATATTTTATCCTTTGGGATTTGTCCCGTTTAGACTCCAAGGGTGTGATTCTACATTCACCCACTTTTTTTTGTCAATATGTGTAGTATTATTTTTATTTGAAGATCATTTAGACACCTATTCATAAAAAAAATGGCTTTCACCAAACTATTCCAATTGATGATTATGTTTCTTAAGTTTTATGTTAATACATTGTCAATAATAGTTTCTTGTTCACTAATAATTTAATTATAGATTAGATTAATTTGAGATATGTTTGTTGTAAGTTTTTTCTAAAATAGTTTCTTGATTCTTGTTTTCTTATTATGTTAGGAAATATGATATATTCCAACTAAGCATGGACCAATATATGAAAAAGAGCATGCCCATATTAATTATCAATAAATTTTATTACAAAATTTTACTAAATTTGTTTCTTGATTCTTCTTTTCTTTCATACTATCACAACTAGGACAATTAAAGCTAGGTAGTAAAATTAAATAGATAAGCTTCAAGGGTGCAATGGTGAGGTAGAGCTCTTGAGTGGTGACCTTGTACGAGCAACAGTGAAAATAAGCTAGTTGGCACCCAAAAAATGTGAAGAAATTAAGACGTGTAGATTACAGTGTCATTCCACCAAGTTATCCACTCGATATCGTATGAAGGATATGACTCCAAATTCAAGATACATTAGATATGTGTTGTTGTAGCCTTATGGCTAAGAAGAGATGAGTTCGGGAAGAATCAACTCTTCATAACTTTGGGAGATAAAGTCTACCACTCAATACAAAACCATATGTGAAAGTGACTAGATAAGGCTTTTTTTCAATAAAATTTCAATGGAAAAATAATAATAATTAGAAAAACTAAAGAACTATTAAGCCAAAAACATGGCTTGATCAGGTCATTTTAAGACCTTGTTAAGCCCAAACTGCAAGTTACTCCATGTGTACCAAGTTGTATGATCATGACGATGATTGGAGCCTGTTAGAGAAAAAATGGTGTCTCAACCTTGCAATTATAACATGTTAATATATTGAGCATGGAGGGTTTCAAGGGGGTACCCCTTATAGGGTCTAAGGGGCACCTCCCCTTGGCAGGGGGTTTGAGGCCATGTGCCCAAGTAGAGGTTCAAGGCCAGTGCCCTCGAAAAGCACATTTTATGTATATTTTATTATTGTAAATTTGAACCATTCATCAATAGGTCTCAAATCTGAAAATAAATATTTATTTGGGTTGTCTTGCCCTAGAAGACATCCCTATTTTATGAGGGCATCATATTATAGTTTTGCATTGTGATGTATTTTGAGATTCTAACAACTATTACATTTCCTATATATCTCTAGTTGGTGATACTTTTGTGAGAAGCTTGCTCTGCAAGTATATTGTAAACTTTATGATTTATGAATAATATATTGGGTGAATTTTAGAGTGGGATTTTCTCTCGATATAGTTTTCCACAAATCATTTTTTATGGTATGCACGACATTTACGTTTATTTTTAAACTTTTTGGTAAGTGTTGTAAAGATCTATAAAGTTTTGTATTACACTCCTCTCAAGATTAGTTTAAGAAGTTGTTCCACTACCCTAGCTTCCATATAGAGTGAGGATAAAAAATATCCAATTTATTATTTATAAATACCAAGGATTCCTCTTGCAAGTTATCCAATAAATAGGAAAAGTTTTATATTTGTCGTGTGGCATAGATTGATCATATTAAAATCCTTGCACAAGAACCAAGTGGTGGAAAAAATAGAATTAGTAATCCAATGCCAGAGATAAGATCTCCTAACAATATTATTGGAAGCATAATCATTAATCAAGCAAAGGAATGAATATTAACATTGAAAAGAGCCCACACTACTCAGTTAGTGGGGTCACATCCATGATCAACTAAAATTCGATGCCATGTGGGTGAAAGAAAAGTGACAACTCTACCATGACCAACCTCATGGTCAGTACATTGAAAAAATTGGAAGACCAAATAACTTGGCATGTTGCAGAAAGTAAAAAACTCGACTCTTTAACCTCCTAAAGGGAAATAATGTCTAAATATGAAAACTGAGAACAAGCATCACAATTAGAATGTTTTTTGAGGGAGGTTGATGTGACCTCTCATAGTCTAAGAAATAAAATCCATTTCATTGAAGAGGAATTTCCTCATTATCCACCCCATCGAGGGCATAGTAACTATTCTAAATCATTATGTCAGGTGCCTCATATATTCCAATTTGAACACTATGTTTTCTTAGTTGGTTGTGTTGTGTCACAAGCTCATGTTATTCTAAATGGATAAACAAGCTTCAAGTTATCCTTTGACCCACCAAAGGGGTGGAGTATGTTGGGAATTTCCAACAGACAATTGCAAAGCAACCAACATTGATAGGTTATAGAAGTTGTCCCCATATCTGACACATTTGTGTTGACAAGCTTTAAAACATGTAAAGCCAAAACCGCATGTCCTATGGATTGGGGAGGGTTTGGAGGAGCTATTGTTCTTCGATCTGTGAATAAACATTGTAGACCAACCCTCCTCTTTTATGGGAGGTTGCAACCTAGAAGAGGGCTGAGTAGAGGGCTTAGACTACTAAGAAGCCAACAATCCTTTAATTTTGTGGTCAAAGGTTTGGGGATGGTAGCAAGTGTTTGAGAGATAAATATATTAATTGTTGAGAGTAACGAGTTTGCAAATTTTGAATGTAAACTAAATCCTTAAGGTTTTTGGAAAGGTTAATCTCAACATAGACAGTATTGGGGAAAGCCAATATAACTTCTTAATCTCTACATAAATGGAAAAGCCTATAGAAGAAAAAATATGGGTAAAAAAGTTCCAACATGGCAAAGGTAACCCTGAGAATTTAACCCAGATAAAGACACATAATGAATTCTCGTCAAAGACTAAAAATTCATGATTCCAAGGTTTAAAAATGGGCAAGGAGGAATGGAAGAGCCATGTGCCCCATATAATAACAACCTTAGCATAATTGAATTTAGAAAAGTGAAAAAGGAAAAACCCTAATGAAAAGGGAGACTCTCCCTTTCAAATCTGATTAAAAAACCTCATAAAACATAACAAATGAAGGCTGCAAATACATAACAAGAACTGAAATGGGAAGAGAAAATCTGCAACTTTTATTATCTTCAAATATGCAAAAGATTACAAAATATTGAAGCTCATGGGCTCCCCTTCAATCCTACATGCAACACCTGCAAAAAATATGTCTTCAACAATCTAGTACAATTTCGACAACATTTAGGTATGTAAACCTTTACTTCTCCAAGCCCCCTTCTCATAATGAAAAATCATTAATTAATAGAGAAAGTGGAAAGAGAAAACAACTCTTGGTTTTCAAAACAAGCAACTAAAAACCACCTTGAGGAAAGTATGTCCAACCTTGGGAGTTTCAAAAGCTGCAATAAAACATGTCGTCCAATGCATGTTAACCTTCTCTTGGGCACCTAAAATCTTGTCCAATCAAATTTGAGATGCTATGACAAATTACACCTGTTACATATTCCTTACAACTTGTCATTACAACTTTGCATGCAAATACATGCAAGCAACGTGCAATATTCTCTTGCAGCCCACTTTATGATAACATATGACACATGTACATGCAAATAAGACTTCTTTGACCTCCTCCAAAGTGGGATGCCCAAAAGACATATTCCCTTACAAGATACTTTTATCGAATTACTGGAGTCTTTTCCCATCATAATTTACATTTACAATTTCACACAAAGGGAAATTATATTGTTGCAAATGAAAATATTATTTTCCTATCACTTAAGACTTTATTAAAATCAACAAAGAAAAATTAAAATATTTTTGGTGACACAAGATTGCCTTTACACCTTGGATGCTCCTGCATCAGACACCCAGGGTAGAAGAAAAGTGATCCTGTCACTTCTCAAGAGAGTAACCGAGACGTTCAACTTTAGCTTATGAAAACAAAGATGAGTCCTCAATAGGCCTCCCAAACCATTTGACCAAGTACTCAAAGTATTGCTTGTGCCTTGTACTCCTACTCACCTTGCTGTTCAAAATTGCCTCTATTTCCCCCTCTTCTGAAGTAGTTGTTGGTATATGAATTGTTTCACCTATTGTACCTTCATCACTTTTAGCTTCATGAAACTTTGTTAGATCAGAAATATTAGGTGAAATATTAAGTCCACTAGGAAACTCTACTTCATATGCATTACCTGAATCATGCCTACTCACAATTCGGCAAGGCCCAAACTTCTTTATTTTTAACTTGTTATAGGTACCAACATAAAATCTTTCTTTTCTCTTGAATGTACTATTACCTCATCACCAACCTGAAACTCCTTATGTATCCTCTTCAAATCAGCCTTGGACTTGTACTGAAAGTGCATTTTGTTGATATGATTTCGTACCTCCTCATGTATGCTCTTTATGTGTTCAACAAAGTCTTCTGCTTCTGCACTCTTCTTATCATCATTATCAATAT
This sequence comes from Sequoia sempervirens, assembly GCA_007258455.2. Taxonomy (NCBI): domain Eukaryota; kingdom Viridiplantae; phylum Streptophyta; class Pinopsida; order Cupressales; family Cupressaceae; genus Sequoia; species Sequoia sempervirens. Next base: position 127,561 of record VDFB02179234.1, read on the forward strand.
TTTTTAGATCTGAAACAACTCTTGGGCTACTACCATAAACAATTTGGAATGGATACTTACCAATACTTCTATTCACCAAGTTTTTATATGCAAATTCTGCTTGAGGTAGAATAAATTGCACCCTTTTGGCTTATCCCGAACTAGGCATCTCAAAAAATTACCCAAGATTTTGTTTACCACCTCTGTTTGACCATTTGTTTGTGGATGGTAAGCTGAAAAAAAATACAAATTAGTCCTCATCTTCCATATTTTCCTTCAAAAGTACCCCACAAACTTTGTATTGCTATCAAAAACAATGCTCTTCAGAAGACCATGCAATCTTGCTATTTCCCTACAAAACAATTTTGCAACATTCACAACATCATTAGTCTTCTTGCATGGGATAAAATGATCCATCTTGGAAAATCTATGTACTACAACAAATATTGAATCATATCCCATTCGGGTCCTTGAAAACCCCAAAACAAAATCCATACTAATCTCTTCCCATGGCCTCTCAGGTACTGGTATTGGCTAATATAAACCTGTGTTTTGACTAGTTCCTTTTGCTACCTGACAAATCCTACAACCTTGTACAAATTTTCTGATATCTTGCTACAACTAAGGCCAATAATATTTCTCTCCAGCATGTGCTATGGTTTTATCAAAACCAAAATTCCTTGCAGGTCCTCCACTATGTTTTTCCTTGATCAAATTTACTCTCATTGAACTTCTAGGAATACACAAGTTATTACCTTTGAACAACATACCATCTTGGATTAAATAATCCAACCACTTGGTCTTATCACAAACAATAGGCTCTTTGCAAGCCTCTCCAAAATCTAGATCCTTCTCATACAACTCCTTCAACTCATTGAATCCAACAACCTCAACCTGCATTTCAATCAACAAACCCTATCTTCTACTCAAAGCATCTGCAACCTTGTTAGACTTCCCACTCCTATGTTTCAAAACAAAAGTATAGCTTTGCAAGAACTCTACCCATTTCATATGCCTTTGATTTAGCTTCCCTTGACTACTCAAATACTGAAGTGCTTGATGATCAGTAAATAAAACAAACTCTTTAGGTAAAAGATAGTGTCTCCACTTTTTCAATGGTTGCACAATAGCATAAAATTCTTGATCATACATTGAATATTTTCTTTTTGCATCATTTAACTTCTCACTAAAGTAAGCAATGGGTTTACCTTCTTGACTTAGGACAACTCCAATCGCATTACCGCTCGCATCACAATCAACTTGAAATACCTTGTTGAAACCTATAAGTGCTAAAACAGGTTGCTCAGTCACTTTTTCCTTCAAAAAATTGAATCTTCTTGCTGCTCCTGTAGTCCATCTGAAATCTCTTTTATCTCCTCTGATGGTTTCAATTAGTGGTGCACAAATACTACTGAAACCTCTAATAAACTTTATGTACAAACCTTCCAAACCATGAAATGATCTCACCTCACTATTACTTCTAGGTGTAGGCCATTCTAAAATAGCTTTCACCATTTTTGGGTCCATCTTGAGACATCTTGAAACAACGAAACCCAAGTATACCAATTCCCTCTTCATAAAGCTGCAGTTTTTCAAGTTAATGAGCAACTTTTCTTCCCTTAACTTTTCATTTTTTTTTTGATATGCATCAAATGCTCTTCTAGTGTCTTACTAAATATCAATATATTATCTAGATAAACAATAAAAAAGTTGCCGAAAAACTCCTTCAATATCTCATTCATCAACCTCATAAATGTACTACGAGCATTGGTTAGTCCAAAAGGCATGAACAACCATTCATACAAACCTTCCTTGGTCTTGAAAGCTGTCTTCCACTCATCACCTTCTTGGACTTGTATTTGATGATAACCACTCTTTAAATCAACCTTGATGAAGTATTTAGCCCCACTCAAACAATCCATGATATCATCCATTCTAGGTAATGAGAATCGATATTTGATGGTATTTTTTTTATAGTCCTTGAATCTGTGCACATCCTCTATTCTCCTCCTTTCTTTGGTGCCAAAACAATAGGCACTGCACATGGGCTTAGGCTCTCTCGAATCAAGCCTTTTCACAATAGTTCTTGAACTTGCTTGTTCAACTCTTCACTCTCTGTTGGAGACATTTTGTGGGCTACTTTGTTCAACAAACTTGCTCCTGGTATTAGATCAACTTGATGACTTATCTTCCTCATGGGTGGCAGCCCCACAAGTGCATTGATTGAAAAAATTTCTAGAAATTCTTGTAACAAATCTACAACCTCCACAAGAACATCTTCCACATTTTCACAGTTAGATTTAGGAATCAAAGCAAAACAAACTTTATCATTCCTCATACTATCTAGAAATTTTCTTTCATCAACTAAACAAACTCTTGAATTACCACAAACTTGAACCAAATCTTCTTTCAAAGGTTTCAATTTATGCTTCACACCAACCTTAGTTATGGTGTATGTATTAGCACAACCATCATGCATTTCTTTTCTATCATACTGCCAAGGCATTCCTAACAAAATATGACATGCATCCATGGGAATTATATCACACAATATTTCATCAAAATAACTTCCTATTTTAAATTTTACCAAACATTGTTTGCTGATCAAAATATTTTGATTATCTTGTACCCATGATATTCAGTACTATTTCGAGTGCTTTCTCCTTTCCAGCTTTAATTTTCCTACCATTTCTTCAGATACCAAGTTATTTGTGCTTCCACTATCTATGATGACGTTACAAGCTTTCCCGTCGCATTTGCATCTTGTCTTGAATAATCTTTTTCTTTGAACTGGTTCATATTCTTCATTCAACAATGCTCTTCTTGTCATCAAGACTTCACCTTCTTCTACTTCTTTAGAATGCGATGAGATTGCATCCTCCTCATTGATGTTTGCTACTCTATTCTGATTTTAAGGTCTTCTATTGGTTCTTTCTTGATTGTGAGGGAAGTCATAAGCTCTATGCACCTCTTCACCACATTGAAAACAGGTTCCGTGAAAGCCACCTCTTCCAAATCCTCTATCTGATCTTCCTCTACCCCTCTTGGATTTTGATCTCTTGGAGGGTGATAATTTTTTGATTTTTGATTTTTGTTGTTGCCTTGGTCATCAAATTTCTGATTTTTCTGATTTCCATCATAACTTCTTCCTCTGGTTATTCTGCCATGACCTCTTCCTCTTTGTCTACTTTCAAATTTTATGTTTAGTTTTTCTTCAACTTGCAATGAAAATTGATAAGCATCCTCAATGGTGGTCATTCTCACCAATTCCAACTCTTCTTGAATGCTAGGTTTCATCCCATTAATGTAACAAGTTACCTTCTCCTTACTTGCTTCAGACTGTCTTGTTCGAATCAGGACCTTGTGAAATTCTTCTGTGTATTCTTTCACTGGCCTCGTTCCCTTTCTCAAGCTCTGCATCTTTTTGAGCAGATCCAATTCATAATCTACTAGGATGAATTGTCTCTTCATTTTTTCCACCATTCTATCCCATTTGGAAATATTGTCTTTCCCTTGTCTTCCTCTTTCAAGTTGGATTTCTTTCCACCAAATGCTTGCATGACCCTTTAATTTTGTTTTTTCAAACTTCACTCTGTGAGGGTCTTCAATCTCTTCGAACTCAAAAAATTCTTCCATGTCATTAATCCAATCTATCAACTCTTCAGGATTTAAACTTCCATTAAAGGTTGAAACCTTCATTTTTGGTTTCTTTCCAATGTTTTATATTGCTCTCAACAATATAACTTCTCTAGGATCCATTTGTTCCTATTTTTCCTCTTCCTCTTCCATTTCATCTACACTATCATTTATTTCCCTATGCACTTCTTTCCTATGGGTTTCTTCCTGCAAAGTTTCTATTTTCCTTATGAGGGCTCTAATTTCACCTCTAGGAGGGTCTCTTCCTTCACCACCTCTACCTCTACCTCTACCACGGTGATGTAGGCTTGAGCAACACAAAATCAATTGATCTCCAAGTTTGCAAACCCTTCCTTGGGTTGGTTCATTCACAACCTCTCCTATCTGCTTGTAGGTATCCAAACTCACTTATCTTCTTATATCTTTTAGAGAAGGTCAGCAAGGGACTGAACCTATACACTTTTAGGCACCCATTAACTTGTCTATCATATCAATCTGAATCCATAAGTTGTTTTGTAACATTTCACTCAAAATTGTCTTGCAATGTTGGAACTTGGCCAAATTAGGCCTCTTTTTCAAAGGAAGTACTTACAATTCACCTTACCAATTATGAAACTCTTCTCCAACATGTTCTACTAGTCACATAGGGCCTGACTCCATAGTTTGTTTCATCAAAACTCTTCAAAAATCTACTGTCCTAAGCAATATCTATCAAATCTAAGCCTAGCACATGGAGATGCTATACTAGGGCACGCGCACAAACACTCCTAACACCATCACCCTACTCTAAAATAATGAAAATTTGAAAGAACAGCCCTAAAAGGTCCATTCCACCAAACTACAGAATTTTCCTACGGTGGAATGGCCTATTTTATCATGGTTTTCTCACCAAACCCTAGAAACCCTAGTTAACAAAGCAACCTTCAAAAAATTGTTTTGTTCTCCCTTAAAACTAAATGAAAAATGCCCAAAATTGATTCAAATGAAAGCTAACACAGAGCCACAACACATCACATGGATTTTACTTCATTATCTTACTATACGGGACCGTACAAAATCTGGAAATGCAAGAAAACTTAGGAAAATCACACCAAAACAGAGCAACAATTTATTATTCACCCAAAACTTCAACAACCCTGCCTTGAAGATACTTGAGGCCTTTTAAACATGTTCTCCTCAAAACCAACGGTCCCCAACTGAATTTTGAATGGGGTGACCGTTCAAATTCAATTACCCATCCAAAAAGTGACAAAGTTGCAAATGCAACTTTTACAATTTTGCAACATTATTGACAACTTTTAACATAACATCACTAAGACCCTATATGACTCTTGATTACATCAAAGTTGGTCTGCTAGACCTTATTTACATCATGATATGACACAAACTAAAGCTAGACTCCACAATGCACAAACAAACCAAAATTGCTAAAGGTGCTCCTACACCACATGATTGGCAAGTCTTGGAGGCATTTTAATCTTCACCCACAACTCATAGGTCCTACTACAAACTGTCTCTCTTCAGCACTTTGTTTATAGGATCAAGATGACCTGCTTTGATACCACTGGTGAAAAGGAAGACTCTCCCTTTCAAATTTGATTTAAAAACCTCATAAAACATAACAAATCAAGGCTGCAAATACATAACAAGAACTAAAATTGGAAGAAAAAATCTACAACTTTTATTATCTTCAAATATGCAAAAGATTACAAAATATTGAAGCTCATGGGCTCCCCTTCAATCCTACATGCAAAACATGCAACAAATATGTCTTCAACAATTTGGTACAAGTTCAACAACATCTGGGTATGTAAAACTTCACTTCTCCAAGCTCCCTTCTCAAAATGAAAAAAACATTAATTAATAGAGAAAGTGGAAGGAGAAAACAATTCTTGGTTTTCAAAACAAGCAATTGAAAACCACCTTGAGGAAAGTATGCCCAACATTGGGAGTTTTAAAATTTGCAATAAGACATGTGGTCCAATGCATGGTAACCTTGTCTTGGGTGCCTAAACTCTTGTCTAATCATATTTGAGATGCTATGACAACTTACACCTCTTACAAATTCCTTATAGCCTGTCATTACAACTTTGCATGTAAAGACATGCAACATACAATATTCTTTTGCAACCCACTTTATGACAACATATGACACATGTACATGCAAATAAGACCTCTTTGACCTACTCCAAAGTGGGACGACCAAAAGGCATATTCCCTTACAAGATACTTTTACCGAATTACCGGGGTCTTTTCCCATCATAATTTACATTTACAATTTCACACAAAGGGAAATTACATTGTTGCAAATGAAAATATTATTTTCCTATCACCTAAGATTATTAAAATCAACAAAGAAAAATTAAAATATTTTTGGTGACATAGGATTGCCTTTACACCTTGGATGCTCATGCATCAAACCCCTTAGTGAGGTTTTCCATAGCAACAAGGTTGATCCCATGCAGGGACCAAGCTTCTCCAACCTCATCATAAAACACACTTTTAGGGGGAAATCTACCCAAAACATAACCAACCAGAGTAAATTTCTCAAGCCATTTGCATGCCTCATCAAACTCTAGAACAGGAAGTACATCATCTCGAGGTGGTTCAAGGGACTTACCTCTTGAAAGAAATTCAAGAAAAACTTCCCAAGGTGTTTGAGTAGGGGAGCCATTGATGGTCTTCATCAAGATTTCAACACTAGCAACAACAACTATAAAGTAATGAAAGGTTGCGACCATATAAAGGGGGGGAAATTCCCCTAGGTTCATAGAATGAAAAGTGATTACAATAAATGCGAGCAAACACTAGAAGGATCCTCTATTGGTCCTAACTTCAACTAATTAAACTTTAGGTTTTTAGAATCATCCTTCATAACAATGCAAAAAATGTTTGGGCTAAGTTAAGAATTTATTTTAAACTAATCAAAATCCAACTTAAATTCTATTGATATAAGTAATATGCTTTGATGGCTCTTGGAAAACCCATGACATAATTTGGTAACTATGTCATGGCAAGGTATATGCCAAAAAAAAAGTTCTTACTTGATCTTAAATAAATGAATGCATTTTATTTAGAAATCAATAAAGATAAATTATCAAGCATAATTGTTAAGTGATAAAAGAATATCTAGACTAACTAGTAGATTACCTTGGATCAATTTTTTCTTTAC
>VDFB02179234.1:134447-171938 GCA_007258455.2 Sequoia sempervirens
AAAAGAGGAGAAAATAAAAATGATTGTCAAAATTCTTAACCTCTCGCAAGATATTAATGAGGAATGATGTTACAACAAATGAATGAATCAATAAATATATTAAATTTAGAAAAATAAATATAAACTAGTCTAAAGATATGAGTTAGCCCTCTTTTGTTCAAGTATGTCGATTTGGAAGAACTCCCTTAAATTACACTTGAAGATCATAGAATACATACAAAATGGTTTTTTATCAAATCTTGGAAACTTTCAAGGAAATGCAATTTGCAATTTGTAAAACCCTTCATGCAGCCCACACTATGATTGAATGAATGACATTTCCATAACAATGTATGAATATCCATTGAAGAATAACTCCATGTCCCCATTCAATTGCTTAAATGTGTTTTTTTGCTTAAATTTAAGCAACTAGAATGTTCCCATGCTTATTATCAGAAAAAGATAATTTGGAATCTTTCCCTCTTATAATGGAGCAAATATTGTTTAGGAATTGAAAATAAGCTATGAAAAAAGGGGGTCTAAAAAGAAGCACCAACTGCATATTGCCAAAAATGTTACGTGGCTCCACAAATTTCTTTTCCCCTTTTTAAATATTTGCTTTCAATTTTTTTCCAATTTTTTACTACACAAATTATTATTAATAATATAAATACATATTTAAGGTGATTGTTTAAAAATAAGAAGAAAAAAAAGTTGAGCAATGATTACACACCAAAATAAACTAAGCAGTTGCATGGACACCTACCCTAACAGAAGGGAATTCATCAAATACTATAATTGTATATGCAAAATTTGGAAGCACAAACATGTGACTCATTTGATAGAAACCGCCAAAGAAATATATCCAATGGAGTGGTAATTTTTTTGTTTGTTTTCCCTAAAATGGTGAATGAAAACTAGATTTTGGAAGGTGTGGTCTGTGTAGGAATGGAAACTTAGGAACAAGTTGTGGGCATTCATCAAAGCATAGAAGGTAATTTCAAGTTTAGTAAAATATGTTGCACCTATTATCAACAAGGACCAATCAGGCTTGATTATCTTTGATCGGGTAGTTGGCAACAAAGAAAAGCTATATGATTACATTTGGGAGTCAATTAGGGTAGCCTTTATTATTGTTGAGAATTGACACATGGAATACAAGAAACTAGTCCATGGATGGAGATGTTCACTCTTCAATTTTGGTGGTAGTTCAACATTCAAGTGCGTCAAGGGATGAATCTTTTAAAGACCCATCTAGTTATTACATCGAGAGACATTAAATAGTTATATTAGGGGAAGATAGAGGACCTATGCACATAAAAACATCTCCTTAAATCATGTTTTTCAAAAACTAAATCTCAACCATTAAAAATAAATAATTTAATTAATCTAAAAAATAAATAAACTCCTAATTTCCTTAATAATGAGAAAATGAAGAGTTATATTGTGAGAAAGTAAGAATTTATTGGTGAGATTTTTTGTTATCTTATAATTCTTATAATAGTTTTTTTTCTCATTATTGATAAACTTGTGACACATAAAATAGTGGAGTTTTCACATCAAGACATGCTTAGAAAACATCTTACTACATTTTTTTTAATCAGTATCCCCATCTTATAAACCTCAATTTAGAATTGTTTTTATTTTCCTAAATCTGTTGTATTTTTTCAACCCTCTATACTTTATATTGAAACTTTTTTTCATTTATAAATAATGAAAAAAATATGTGTTGCTCATTTTACACTTCTATTTTCTTTCTTATTTATTTATTTTTGATGCTTTTGTTTGGTGGGATTTGAGGCTCTCCATTAAGCAAATAATTTCCAATTCCAAAAATTAATAATAAAAATTATTTTATAAAATATTATTATAATATTTTTTATTGAATCTAATTATACAAAATTAATATGTATTACAATAATATTAATATAATTACTAGCATCCCACACCATCAAACTCACAATCATTATGGAAGAAATCACATAAAACCCCAACAAACAATAGAGTAGTGAATATCTGGCCAACCAGAATGGGTAAGGTTCTCAATTGGGCCCCAAAAAACACCCTTGCACCTACCTTACATTAGACATCATGCACCTCCTATACAATGGGGTGGGAGCACGAAGAACCCCAAAACTCTAGGAAAAAATGCACATTCACTTTGATCAATTGAGCATTCCACCACCCCTACCATAGGACCGATCCATCAATACTTTTTATATTGGCCTTCCATTGGATGAGGAGAGTCAACAACCCAACATCCCAATAAAAACATGAAATAATTCCTCTCACTGGGGATTTTTCCTACATCTACAATTATACTTTAATTCTTGTATTTGGTATGGATGGAGATGTCCTACATCTACCATTGTACTTAAAATCATGTTGGTGGCATGGATGGAGATTAGAACAGAAACGAGTTTGAGATGTGAGGCATACCGTAATTCATTCACCTCCAACATGCACCAAGGTATCCCTTCAATGGAATGTCTAGCCTAAAGAATCCACCAACATCACTTGGGGGATCAAGCTTCTTTGTTCTCTGATGCTAAGGAATGGAGGCAATGTTTCCCAAAATATTGATAACACCACACCACTCTTCAAATTTGCATCGTTGAAATTCACTTAACAAGAATACTATGCCCATGATGCCCGAGACAAGAGTAAAGGTTGGCAAGTCCTTGGTAAAGAAGATTAGTATTGCATTTTTCAAAATCTACAGGTGCATAACTCTTCACAGAGTACTTGTTGTGAAATAAGGTGGTAAGACTCTACATTCCCTAATTTCCTCATCCTCACTAGTCTATCCCTACTATAAAAAGAGGCCCAAAAATAACTATAAAACAAACTAACAGTGGCAAATAGGGGAAATATAGTATAAAATAGAGTGAAATGATTGAAGGAAATTATATTGATCTAAATTTTATGTTACATTCAATCCAACAATTCACAATAATTTTGTTTGCAATGGACAACCTCATATTTATACTTGGGGGTTTCTAAAATCTAGAAACTTTTAGCTTTCTAGAGGATTCTACATTTTTTAATTTTGTATTCCAACAATCTAGAATGTTCTAGCTTTATGGAAGACTCTCGCTTATTTAGAAGACTCTAGAAAAATATTTAATTCTTTTTTAGACAATCTTACTTTTCCTTAACATCCCCCCATAAGATTGGCTAGAATATTAATACAAAGAAGATACCAAGGAGAGGGGAACATTATACCACTATCCCCCCTTAATTTTCACCTCTAACATACTAAACATTCCTCACAATTTTAAAAATTTGGCTTTAGTCATTCTCTTAGTAAATGCATCAGTTGTTTGTTATTCACTTGAAAAAATTTATATATTGACAATAGTTGCTTGAACAAGATCTCATATGTAGTGAACATCAATCTCAATATGCTTTGTTTTAGCATGAAAAACTAGATTGTTTGCAACATGTATGGTACTTCCATTTTCATAGTAAAAAGTAGTAGCCTAGAACAATGTGTAAAACCAAGCTCAAATGGAAAATTTTGAATCCAAACTACCTTATTTCCTACTTCTTTTGTTTCTCTATATTCTACTTCACATGAAGATAATAGGACAGCCAAATAAATCTCATTTTATTGTAAACATCATATTATTGATATAGTGAGTGTAATAACCATTGATGGTTACTAATCATTCTTTTTCTTCTTTTATTCTCTCCCTATGATGTATAGCACCAATTGACTAACTTATTATAAAAACTTCATTTATTAAAACAAATCAACCTAATGATTATAAATCAATATCAATATAGCATACAGTCTATTCAAATAAACATTTGTAATGAGATTTACTCAAATTTTGAAATTTATTGCTGCCCTCAAACATTTGTAATTCATGCAACGTAATCCCTTAATAGTCCAAATTGCAAAAGGGAAACGATCTTTGATGGCCTGTTACCCGGATATTGTGTCATATATGAGCATTCTGTCTAAGACATCGGGATAACATAGGGAACCTCTACAATAACCTCTCTCGGATTTTGTTATTTCGGGGTCATTTTTCCGTGGTGTCCAATTTTAACCTGATGGAAAAAGTGTCAATTGCAAGCAATGTAAAGTTGCAAAGTGGTGCAACTTTCATTCTACAACTCGTGTGACCAAATGAGTTGTTATAACGCATCTGTATGGGTACGATTACGCTAGGCATGGTCCTCTTTCACACCCAAACAAGCGGAATCACGCTGAGCTACGTTCAACCAGCTCAATCCCTTAAGGGTCTAAAGTGCAAAAGGGAAACAATGTTTGAATGGCTATTACTCAAAAAATGTGATGCTTACAAACTCTTTGTATGAGCCTACAGGATCATGTTGGGACCCTCTACAATAACCTCTCTTGGTTTTTGTTATCTCAGAGTTGTCTTCCCGTGGTGTCCAATTTTCACTTGATGAATAAAGTATCAAATGCAAGCAGTGTAAAGTTGCAAAGTGGTGCAACATTCGTTCTGCAACTCGTGTGAGAAAATAGACTGCTCGAATACGTCCAGATGGGTACGTTTATTCTAGGAATTATCCTCTTTCGTTCCCAAACACAAGGAATCACTTTAAGCTACTTTCAATTGGTTCAATCCCTTAAGGGTCCAAAGTACAAAAGGACAACAATCTTTGATGGGCTATTACTCGAAAACTGTGATGCTTATGAACTCTCCGTCTGACCCTACGAGATTGTGTTGGGCCCCTCTACAATAACCTCTCTCAGTTTTTTTTATCTTGGAGGCGTTTTCCCATGGTGTCTAGTTTTCACTTGATGGAAAAAGTGTCAAATGCAAGCAGTGTAAAATTTCAATGTGGTGCAACTTTCGTTCTGTAACTCATGTGACCAAACAGACTATTCAAACGCATCTGAATGAGTACGTTTACACTAGGCATGGTCCTCTTTTGCACCCAAACACATGGAATCGCTTTGAGCTACGTTCAACTAGCTCGATCTCTTAAGGGTCCAAAGTGCAAAAGGACAGTAATCTTTGACGGGCTATTACTATTGGATGTTGTGGTGTGTTGCTAATATGTGGTTGTCATTAATGTTAACACTATTAGCATTGTTGCATTAGAAGTTGTATATGTCAAGAATATTGAGAAAATTGTAATAAGAAGTGCTACAGGGTGTCAGTGGTGAAGTGAAGTTCTTTCTGTTGGTGTGATCAGTACGTTGTTGTTTAGAGGTTGTGGACTAAAGGGTTTCTTGTTGAGTATATCTAGTTTATCCACATCAAGTTTCAGAGATCCACATGAAGATTTGATCAAGTTATGGAGATCTGTATTCTAACAGTTTTTATGTTACTTCAGTTTATGTTCCTGAATGAAGATCATGTGATTTCAGTAAGTTCAGTTGTTGTGGATGCTTCTCTGGTGTTTCATGATGCTTTTGGATGTTTCTAGTTCATGCTCTATTTTTTTGCACGTCTGCATTGATCGTTGTGCTCGTGATCTGAGATTTTCTCTTACGTGTTCATGTTTTTCATGTTCTTGGCCGACAAGGTGTTGAAGCGTGTTGTGGATCTTTGAGGAGTAATAAATTAAAATGGTTCGTGTTTGAGGATGTTATTTTCGGTCTTCACTATGTTGTGACCGACCTTGGTAGATTCGCATGAATAATCTTTATTTGATCAAAGCCAACTATTTGTATTCATTTTATTATTTCTTTGCAGCTGACTTATAGCGATGTAATTTCTTGTTGTGGATATATATTTAAGTGATTGTTTTATCATTTGGAAGTATGTTGGAGTGTGCAAGTGTGAAGTGTGCGATTCCTCTTTGCGAATATTGTTCAAATCATTTGAAGGAAGAGCATAGAGTGAAGAAGAGTGAAGAAGTTTTCATGTGCTTAACTGGAACTGTAACCAGGCATTAGTAGATGCTATTTTCTCAGTTCAAAGTCTGATGGATTTAATCATAACCTTTTATGTAAGATAGTGTGTATTCCTTTGTAATTGAGCAGTGAGCTCTAGGCAATGTGCCTGAATGCATGTGCATTCCCCATTCATATTTTCTTATACTTTTAACAGGGTATAATCTTGTGGACTGACCTCCACCGTGGTTTTTCCCCTAACAGGTTTCCACGTAAAAATATTGGTGTTATGTGTGCTTCTGATGTGTTGTTCATTTATGCTTTCATGATTAATGATTGGATCTGAGAATAAGGTTAATAAGTTGAATAAGTTTTAAATTTGGTGACAACTGATTCACCCCCGCTCTCAGTTGTCTACCCTTGAGTTGCCAACAATTGGTATTAGAGCAGGTTCCTTGGAAGAAGTTTTACAACTTGAGGTGATCCAGGATGGTGACTTATAAGAAGGATAGTCCTAGATTTGATGGAACAAATTATTCTTTGTGGAAGACTCGAATGGAGTGCCATCTGAGATGCATTGGTGAACCCTACTGGAGCATTACAAAAAATATATATGTTATTCCACATAATGGTCCTACTACTTCTACTGAGATCAGGGATGTTGAGTATAATATCAAGGCTAAGGAGGCATTGTTGAGTTCTTTGACTGATACTGAGATGACAAATGTGATGGATCTGAAGACTGCTTATGAGATCTGGAAAAATTTGGAGACCTTGTATGAAGGTGATGCTAATGTGAAGATTGCTAAGCTACAAATTCTGAAAGGGAAATATGAAAAGTTAAAAATGGGTGATGATGAAAATGTTACTACTTTCATGCAAAGAGTGAATGAACTTGTGTGTGGTATCAAATGTGTTGGTAGACAGATAGACGAATGAAAGATTGTTGCTAAAGTGTTTAGATCCTTTCATGATTCTTACATAGTCAAAGCTAGTGCTATTGAAGAGCTCTGAACTGTGACAAATGTTACTAGAGATATGTTGATTGGTAAGCTTACTGCTTTTGAGTTGAGTGAATTTGGTGATGCCCTTCTTAAGGTTGAATCTGCATTCAAGGCCACTACTTCCAGAAGAGATAAATAGAGATATGATCTAGGTGAGAGTTCATCAAGAAACATATTCAAGTATGAGGATGAAATGAGATAGCTCGATGAAGAAGAAAGAGAGCTTGAAGAACTTGAAACATTGATTGTGAAAAGAGAATCCAAAGGACAAGGTAAGTATAAGGGGAAGTTGCCTATTAAATGTTTCTCTTGCAATAAGATAGGTCATTTTGCATCAAGGTGTCCTAAGAGATTTTCCAAGCCAAAATTTAGCAAGCCTAAATTCCAAAAGAAGTGTTACAATGTTGTTGATGAAGGTGTGACAAATGATGAATCTGACAAAGGAAATGCAAGTGAAGATGAATTTGTGTTTATTGCTATCAAGGAAAATAATATTGTCTATTGAATCTGCTAGTTGTACAAATGTGGAGAAAGCCCTAGTTACTCGAGTTGAAGAGAAATATGAATGGGTAATTGACAGTGGTTGTTCTCATCATATGACAGGAGATAAAAGTAAGTTTGTGAGTTTGGAAAAGTATGATGGTAGTGTTATGAGATTTGGTGATGACAAAGCTAGTGTGATCCATGGAAGAGGATGCATTTCTCTTGATGGTAAGCATAATACTGATGATGTCTTGTATGTTGAAGGTTTGAAGCATAATCTTTTAAGTGCTAGACAGATGGTTGATAAGGGATACAATCTTCAATTCATGGATAGTAAGTGCAAAATATTGGGAAATTCTAGAAATGTGATTGCATCAGGTACAAAAACAAAAGGTAATATTTTCCACCTGAGTGTTGTTAGTAAAAGTTGTTTGATTGCTCAAATTGATGAAAGCTAGTTGTGGCATAGGAGAATGTGTCATGTTAACTCTGATAATATTTTCAAGATAAGTTCCACTAAGGCTGTGAGAGATATTCCTAAGCTGATGAAACCTACTAATGCCATATGCAAAGAATGTCAGTTAGGAAAGAAAACAAGAATTTCATTTCAAAGTAAACAAAAAAATTCAAATGGATTGTTGGATCTTGTGCATACTGATTTGTGTGGTCCTGCTAGAACTAGAAGTTTACAAGGATATAGGTACTTCATGTTTTTATTGATGACTATTCAAGGATGATGTGGGATTCTTTCTTAAGGGAGAAATCTGAAGCTCTAGAAAAGTTCAAGATCTTTAAGGCTATGGTTGAGACAAAGACATTTTAAAGATTAAGTTTCTGAGATCATATAGAGGTGGTGAATTCACTTTCGATGAGTTTAATTCTTTTTGTGAAGAACATGGAATAAAGAGAGAGTTATCTGCACCACAAACCCCTCAACAAAATGGAGTTGTGGAAAGGAAGAACAAAACAGTTCTAGATGCTGCTAGAACCATGATATTGGAAGGAAATGTACCTCATATCTACTAGAGAGAAGTTGTGAGTATTGTTGTGTACACACTTAACCGGGTACAAATCAAAGGTGATACTGGTAAGACTCCTTTTGAGCTATGGATTGGTCAAAAACCTACTATTAGATATTTCAAGATCTTTGGAAGCAAGTGTTAGATCAAAAGAGATGAAGATATAGGAAAGTTTGATGCTAGGAGTGATGAAGGAATCTTTCTGGGTTATGCTACTAAAAGTAAGGCCTATTGGTGTTACAATAAGAGATTGAAGAAAATGGTTGAAAGTGAAAATGTTAAGGTTGATGAAGACATAGTTGCACCATCCATAACCTATGGATATGATTTTGATGATGAGAATGTCAGTACAAACAAAGGTCAAACTTCAAGTCAAGTCCAAATCATTCTGGTGAATCAAGAAAATCAAGACGAAGGAGAAACTGGTGGAAGAACAGAAGAGAGATCAGAAGAGCCTAAAATTGAAGAACATTCTAAGAAGACTCTAAGGTATGTAAGGTTGAATCATTCAGAGAATCAGATCATAGGTGATAAGAACAAAGGTGTCCAAACTAGGAGAAAGATTGTAGAAGAATATTGTTTGATTTCAAAGACTGAGCCTAACAATGTGAATGAAGCATGCAAAGATGAACATTGGGTTGAAGCAATGAAAGAGGAACTACAACAAATTGAAAATAATGATACATGGATTCTTGTTCCCAGACCTAAGGATAAAAATGTAATTTTAACTAAATGGGTCTTTAGAAACAAATTGAATGAACAAGGTGAAGTGGTTAGAAACAAAGCAAGACTTGTATGTAAGGGATATTCACAGATGGAAGGTATTGATTTTGAAGAAACCTTCGCCCCTGTTGCTAGAATTGAAGCTGTGATATTGTTTCTTGCTTATGTTTCTTACAAAGACTAGAAGGTTTATCAAATGGATGTCAAGTTAGCTTTTCTAAATGGTGAGTTGGAAGAAGTGTATGTTGAACAACCAGATGGATTTCAGTTGACTGATCAAGGAGATATGGTTTGCCGATTGAAGAAAGCATTGTATGGAATCAAACAAGCCCCTAGAGCATGGTATGCCAGATTGGATAAGTACTTGGTGAAGCTTGGATTTAACAAAGGTACTGTTGATAGTAATTTGTATTTCAAGAATGATGATAAAGATTTAATTGTGGAATTTTTTTTTATGATATCATATTTGGAGGAGATGATAGCTTGTGCATGAAGTTTGTTGATGAGATGCAGAATGATTTTGAGATGTCAATGATTGGAGAGATGAAATTCTTCTTGGGATTGAAAATTACTCATTTACATAAAGGGATCTTTATATCTCAGTCCAAGTATGTGAAAGAATTGCTAAAGAAATTTGGTATGGAAGATTCAAAGCCAGTTGGTACACCCATGGTGACCAGATGCAAGTTGACAACTAATGATGATTCTTCGCAGGAAAATCAGACTAGATACAGATCAATTATTGGTGGATTGTTGTATTTGACTCAAACTAGGCCTGATATCATGCATGTTGTATGCATTGTGCAAGATTTCAAGTTGATCCTAAAGAATCTCATGTGACTGATGTGAAGAGGATTTTCAAATACTTGAAGGGGATAGTTGATTTTGGTCTATGGTATCCTAAAGATGATGATCTTACTTTGAGTGCCTTTACTAATTCTAATTGGGTAGGAGATGTGAATGATAGGAAAAGTACTAGTGGTGGAGCATTTTTCTTGGGAAAGAAGTTGATTTCATGTTTAAGCAAAAAGTAGAATGTTATTTCTTTATCTACTGCAGAGGCAGAATACATTGTTGCGGCTAACAATTATACTCAAGTACTATGGATGAAGCAAATGTTGAAGGATATCAAAGTTGTATATGATGAGCCTATTGTTATATTCTATGATAACTCAAGTGCTATTAACATTTCTAAGAATCCGGTGCTGCATTCCAAGACCAAGCATATATCTATCAAGTTTCACTTTTTGAGAGAGAAAGTAAGTGAAAAGGAAGTCAGATTGGAGTATGTGCCTACTAAGGAGCAGATTGCAGACATATTTTCCAATCCATTGCCTAAGGATACTTTTGAGTATCTCAGGGGGAAGTTAGGGGTGATTACCCCTCCTAATCAAAACTAAGGATTTATTGATTTGCATCAATTTGTGCATTTCATGATCACATTTTGATCCGGATTGATGTTGTGGTTGCTGCTACTTAGGGGGAGTAGTCAAATGTTCAGATGTTCAGGTGCTCAGATATGTGGTTCATATTTTGCATAGAAGAGATATTTGTCATTGATGTCAAAGGGGGAGAAGAGTAATGTGAAAAATCTTTGTGGGGAGAAGAGTTGAGGAAAGAAGAGTCAAAACCTAAGGGGGAGTAAGTGTAGTTGTGTTGATGGTGTTTTTCACATCATGTGTTTCCATCAATGCCAAAGGGGGATATTGTTGGATGTTGTTGTGTGTTGTTGATATGTGGTTGTCATTGATGTCAATACTATTAGCATTGTTGCATTAGAAGTTGTATATGTCGAGGATATTGAGAAAATTGTAATAAGAAGTGCTACAGGTTGTCAGTGGTGAAGTGAAGTTATTTTTGTCAGTGTGATTAGTACATTGTTGTTCAAAGGTTGTGGACTAAATAGTTTCTTGTTGAGTATATCTAGTTTATCCATATCAAGTTTTAGAGATCCGCGTGAAGATTTGATCAAGTTATGGAGATTTGTATTCTAATAGTTTTTCTGTTACTTCAGTTTGTGTTCCTGAATGAAGATCATGTGATTTCAGTAAGTTCAGTTGTTGTGGATGCTTCTATGGTGTTTCATGATGCTTGTGGATGTTTCTAGTTCTTTCTCTATTTGTGTTGCATGTTTGCATTGATTGTTGTGCTCATGATTCAAGATTTTCTTTTGCATGGTCATGTTTTTCATGTTTTTGGCCGACAAGGTGTTGAAGCGTGTTGTGGATCTTCGAGGATTAATTAATTAAAGTGGTTCATGTTTGAGGATGTTATTTTTAGTCTTCACTATGTTGTGACCGACCTTGGTTGATTTGCATGAATAATATTTATTTGATCTGAGCCAACTATTTGTATTCATTTTATTATTTCTTTGGAGCCAACTTATAGTGATGTAATTTCTTGTTGCGGATATATTTAAGAAATTTTTTTATCATTTGAAAGTGTGCTGAAGTGTGAAGTGTGTGAGTCCTATGTGTGAATATTGTTCAAATCATTCAAAGGCAGAGCAGAGAGTGAAGAAGAGTGAAGAAGTTTGCATGTGCTTAACTGAAACTGTAACCAGGCATTAGCATATGCTATTTTCTCAGTTCAAAGTCTGATGGATTTAATCAGAACCTTTCTATAAGATAGTGTGTCTTCCTTTGTAATTGAGCAGTGAGCTCTAGGCAGTGTTCCTGAATGCATGTGCATTCCCCATTCATATTTTCTTATACTTTTAACAAGGTATAATCTTGTGGGCTCACCTCCACCGTGGTTTTTCCCCTAATAGGGTTTCCAAATAAAAATCTTGGTGTTATGTGTGCTTCTAATGTGTTTTTCATTTATTCTTTCATGATTAATGATTAGATATGAGAATAAGGTTAATAAGTTTAATAAATTTGAAATTCGATGACAATTGATTCACCCCCCTCTCAGTTTTTTTCCCTTGAATTTCCAACAATTACTCAGAAACTGTCACACTTAAAAACTCTTCATTTGAGCCTATGGGATCACATTGGGACCCTCTACAATAACCTCTCTAAGTTTTTTTTAATCTCAAAGCCATTTTACCATGGTAGCCAATTTTCACTTGATGGAAAAAGTGTCAAATGCAAGTAGTGTAAAGTTGCAAAGTGGTGCAACTTTCGTTTTGCAACTCATGTTACCAAATGGACTGTTCTAACACATCCGAATGGGTACGTTTACGCTAGGTATGGTCCTATTTCACACCCAAACACGTAGAATTGCTCTGAGCTATGTTCAACCAACTCAATCCCTTAAGGGTCCAAAGTGTAAAAGGGCAACAATCTTTTGAAGGGCTATTACTCAGAAACTATGATGCTTACAAACTCTCCATCTAAGCCTACAAGATCATGTTAGGCCCCTCTACAATAGCCTGTCTCAATTTTTATTATCTTGGAGTTGTCTTCCTGTGGTGTCCTGTTTTCACTTGATGGAAAAGTGTCAAATGCAAGCAATGTAAAGTTGCAAAGTGGTGCAACTTTCATTCTGCAACTCGTGTGACCAAATAAATTGCTCCAACGCATCCCAATAGGTAAATTTATGCTAGGCATGGTCCTCTTTCACACCCAAACACGTGGAATCACTCTGAGCTACGTTCAACTAGCTTAATCCCTTAAGGGTCTAAAGTGCAAAAGGACAACAATCTTTGACAAGCTATTACTCAGAAACCGTGATGCTTACGAACTCTCTTTCTGAGCCTACGGGATTGTGTTGGGCTGCTTTATAATAACCTCTATCGGTTTTTGTTATCCCAAAGTCATTTTCTTGTGGTGTCCAGTTTTTACTTGATGGAAAAAGTGTCAAATGCAAGCAGTGTAAAGTTGCAAAGTGGTGCAACTTTCGTTCTGCAACTCGTGTGACCAAACAAACTGCTCCAATGCATCCTGATAGGTACGTTTACGCTAGGCATGGTCATCTTTTGCACCCAAACATGCAGAATCGCTCTGAGCTACATTCAACCAGCTCAATCCCTTATGATGACATGCAAAACAATCAAAAAGAGAAACATACACATGACGGTTGAGAAGTATGAGTTTTCCACACAAAAAGCATATGATCATCCTCAAGTCTAGAAATCGCAGGATAGTTTTTAATTATCCTCCTTTTCGTTGCAACTATATACAACCAATTTTAAATGCATATAGTGGTGGAACTTGGAAACATTTTATTTTTCCTCAATTAACAACTTTGGTTGTGAATCATTTTGTCGTTTTCATTTGAAATGATTTGTTATGCTTGAAAATTGGAGTCTAAGAGAAACAATTGATGCTCTCATATACATTTATTATTTGGTATGATAAATAAAGTTTCCACCCTTGGGTCCATTTATTATTTGTATTATAAGTTATAAAGCTTTCTCCCAAGTCCATTTCCTATACAAGAAATAATATTGTAAAAAGTTGACATATACATCTTTCGACGTGTTTATATGGTGATGGATCAAGAACATAAAAATTCATTATGTATTGTGAGGATTATGTTGTGGAAATGTTTAAAGACTATTCAAGATAAATGTTTGTATGATAATGTGTCAATAAGATAACTACTCATCATCTACTATGAATATTATGTTTTGCAAGTGTTGTGAAGATTATGTATCATTTGCTTAATTGAGTTGTTCCAATCAAAAGATTAAATATATTGGAATCTTTTTATGAAACATCTCATGGAATACCAATTGAAAACGTGTTTTTTGTTTTTAGATAAAGCATTTTATGGAACTCTTTGGATTAAACTGAATTGAGATATGTAAGACCAAGGGAGCATTAGGAAATACATTGCTCAAGGATCTTAAATAAGCCTTCTCTCCCATTGGAATTTTGGGTGGATTATTGCTTTCAAAGTATTAGGAATGCTTTGCATATTTTCTAGTTGGTAGTTTCCATTCTAGAAGGCTCATCTCTTGATATATACTATACTCATTCTTAATCAATTATCAAGTTCATAATCAGTGCATTTATTTACAGTTAATCTTTTCTTTTCAATTTGTGTAATTTTGGAATTTGTAACTCTAATAGTATTCCTAGAAATATTGAAGTTGTTTAGTATTAACTAATAAAGTTGTTTAGCATCAATCAATAAATATTCAAGACAAACCATGAAGGACAACAATGATCAATGCTAGGGCTAACTAATTAATAAGTATACAGGTGAATAAGTGAAGCATACATGTGAATAAGGGAAGCACAAGTACTCAAAAACATGTAAGCCTTGAAGTATACACACAAATACATAGTATACATAAATTAATACAAAGTATATGCATGAATACAAGGTATACGCATGAAAACACGTAAGTTGCAAAGTATACATTGGAATACACATAAGTTGTAAAGTATACACTTGAATACACGTAACTCATATCTATTAAACCATGGATTTATAATGCAAATATGGACACCATCGATAATTTTTTTTTGCATTAACTAAATAGCCATGTAGGCATACATCAATATATGTCGATATAAGTATAAAATATATACAAAATAGCCATATAGGATTACAAGAATGCCATATAGGCATATAATATCAAATATATCCAATACAAAATATGTACAAAAATTCCATATAAGCATACAACAAAGGGCTTTGGAATCAAAAGTCATTGCTCTCCATGCTCTCGATATAAAGTCTTTCCCTTTGCTTGTCGATCGGATGGCGATAGGTCTATCACTCATTTATTTTGAGGTCGAGGAGTGCTCCTGGTGCTCCTCCTCCAGTTTAGTTCTTGGCCAGGTCTTATTTTATTTTAATAACAAGTAAAGACATTAATATATAGAAATTACATTATAAAAAATGATATATTTAACAAAATAATCACTTACCATCATCTGATGATCAGTCTCCACAAGGGAAATATTAAAATGCCCATGCTAAGGCATGTTGAAGCCCTATAGAAACCATCCAAAGAGAAATTAAAATATGAATCAATAATGGTTTTATTTTTTGCTAACAACTATAACAACGAATGTAAATTGAAATTTAGTAATTTGTCTCATACCTCCCCTGTTAGAGCCATCGAGGAGTCTATAGCAGATGAAACACCAAGCTCCATTTCCCTATGAACATTTAGAGGTGTATCCACTTGCAACATCTAAAAATAAAACAAATTATTCAACCACAAAAACTATAATAGTGATCCACGTCATGGCTTCTAATGTATAAAAATGATTTTTTTTTAGTACTTATTAAACTATATTTTTCTGAGTATCATGCTTACTATTTTCCCTATATCCATAGCTTGTTCAAAAGCACCTGTTTTTAGGCTTTTACCCATAGCAACAAGGTGGTGAAAAGTTTGATAAAATGCTTTCGTAGACATGTACGATAATTGTGGTGGCATAGAGAAGGCAGTGAATTGTTTGAAAAAATGCCTCAAAGAAATGGGGTCTCATTGTGATGGAATTCCATTACAAACAAATGTGTAATGGCATTCCATCACCATAAGACCACATTTCTTTGAGGCATTTTTTCAAACAGTTCATTGTCTTCTCTATGGTATTATGCTAGGATGGGGTGGATGGTATAGTGTGGTCTTGGTTATGAGATGGAAGGCGATCATGACATGAAGAGGGAGGGGTGGGGACATGAACAAGTGGAATAAAAGGTAGAAGGTTCCATGGATTGGTAAATTGAGGATGAGGACCTTGAAAAGAATTTGGAGGGGAATTTTAGCTAAAGGTTTGGTTTCTATTCTTCAAGTAGTGAGTTGTTTGAAAAAATGCCTCAGAGAAATACATGGTCTCATGGTGATGGAATGGTATTCCATCACCGTGAGACCACATTTCTTCAAAGCATTTTTTCATACTACTCATTGCCTTGACTATGATATTGCTTACTATTATGCTTTGATAAATTTTTTCCAAGCATCCATAGTTTGTTGGAAAGCACCTATTTTAGGCTTTTAGCCATAGCAGCAAGGAAGTGAGTACTTTGATAAAATTATTTGGTACACATGTATGGAAAATGTGGTAGCATAGAAAAGGTGGTGAGCCGTTTGAGAAATGCCTTGAAGAAATGTGGTCTCATGGTGATGGAATGACATTTTTTCAAACTACTCATTGCCTTGTCTACGTTATTGCTTACTATTATGCTTTGATGGATTTTTTCCAAGCATCCTTAGTTTGTTGGAAAGCACCTTTTTTAGGCTTTTATCCATAGCAGCACGGAAATGAACTTTTTGATAAAATGCTTTGGTAGATATGTATGGAAAATATGGTAGCATAGAAAAGGCAGTGAATTGTTTGAAAAAATGCCTCAAAGAAATTGGGTCTCATGGTGATGGACATCACCATGAGACCACATTTCTTTGAGGCATTTTTTCAAAAAACTCATTTCCTTGTCAATGTTATTGCTTACTATTATTCTTTCATATATTTCTTCCAAGAATCCATAGCATAGATAAGGCAGTGAACTGTTTGAAAAGATGCCTCAGTAAAAGGTGGTCTCATGGAATGCCATGACAAGCAAATGCAATTAGAAGCTGCTCCTACTTATTACTTATGCTATGTGAACTAATTGCATCATTGCTTATGTTGACTTTCTAAACAACTATATTGTAGTTGAAATTTTGCCATCTATCAACATCTAGTTATTAGTTATGGAATGTAAAGTAATGCCTTGAGTTTGAAAGATGTGCAATGCAATGTAATCAACGATATGAATATAAACTACACAAATATATTAAGTACAATTCATTAGTTAAACTCTTTATTCTATTACCTGTGTGTAGGTTTGTCCAAATCCACTGGCACTAGGAGGTCTTCCCTCAAAACCTCAAATATTAGCCTATTCAACATCGAAAATCACATATTAGAATACCATTCATAAAATAATGCTATTAACATGTAATAAATTTATAATTGTTTACTAGTTACAAACCTCAACAGTAGATGCAGTGGAGTAATAAGTGGGTGTAGGGCTGGTGTATCCAGTATCAACACCGTGACCTTGAAATTTTATTAAAATCATAAACTAAATTAGTTAATCTTGCATTTCAAAATTGAAATTTAATAAATTTAATTTAATGAACATGCTAAAATTTACCTAAGTATCGATGCCATAGGCCTCATTCAAAATTATAGCTACCCTCGCCATCTCCATAGTTGCAGACGTATCTTGTGTAGTAGCCTCCTGAGTGTTGGTGGGGTCATATGAATAAGTCGCCTCACAAGCCTGACACAAATGGGATCGAAGCCCACCACTCGAAGACTCCCCTGGATGGCACGGTAGTATAGGGATGGCATGCTAGATGATACTCTGGGTCAAAGAGTTGATGGCTTGCAAAGTTTCTACCTCGTCACTCTCCTTCATTATAGAAGGAATAACAAAGTGCTCATGAGGCAGCCTAGCGAGAGGTAGTCTCGCTTGGCGCCTAGGATCATGATGTGCACTGGGCCTATCTTGAGCTGACCCCCCACCTCTACCCTAGAAGTCCCTCATATCAAAATAATTTAGGATTTTGTTCAAGATGAACTCACATTATAGTTTCCTAAGGAAATATTGCGGGACTTCGCAATTGTTGCATGGTGGGTAATCAAAAACCATGTACCACCTATCCCAAAAAAAGGTCCCAATCTATTGGTGGTGGCACCAATGGATAGGAAACCTCTTTGCATTGAGGCTAAGATTTGCATTTGTGTGTGGGTTAGTGAATAATGAGCACAAATCTAATTTTGTAATTTTTAGATCTTTTAGATCTTTATATGATAATTTATCCCAATAATAATTCCTAGTCGCCTACCTCCTATCTTTCCAACTAGTTAATTGTTTGTTGATTGAATCTACATGTTTTAACATTTCTTTTAGTGAATTTACAAGTGTCTTTCTTTCCATGGTTGAACCACTTGGATCGTTCAACCTCGTGATTAACTCCTCAATTTGTTTTTTATTGTTTTTAATTTCACTCATTAAATTTTGTTGAGTGCCAGGAGGATGTTGAGGGATTTGTGGAGGAGATTGTTATTGTGGCTGTTGAAATTGAGGATTTTTTTGATGTTGTTGCTCTGCTTGTTGAGGATTTTGATCTTTTTGTTGTTGCTCTGCTTGTTGAGGATTTTGAGGAGGGTTTTGAAGAGGGTTTGCAGGTTCATTAACATCTCCTACAAATTAAAAAAATAAATATCAAAAACAACCTAAAACTAAAAAACTCACAACAAAAAAAAACAATCCTTACCTCTTAAACCTCCTCGTCGATATGGCGGCATCCTGTCATGAAAGAACAATAATTTTATGAAAAAATTGCAAGAATCACTCCTCCTAGAAGGTGAGCGCGCAAATGAAAGGCTTTTGGCCGCGGGCAGAAAAAACAGTCACAATGCAAATGAATTTGATTTTTTTTTTTTTTTTTACTTTTAATTGATCATAACACGAGCACGTTATAACATGCTTTTATTATAGGCTCAATGTGGCCAAGCCTTAGGTTCAACACACCAAGCCATAACATGAGCGCATTATAACGTGCTTGTGTTATAATGTGCTTGCGTTATGAGCTATTAAACTATTTTAAAATTTGGCCACAAATTGGCCCCCCATCTTTTTGCACTCGCCCAAAAAGTCTCCTCCATAATAACATTAATCATACTATCAAGTTCAATCATAATGCCAATCATAATGTTACCATTGACCTGAGTAGGAATGTAGAGTAGAGAAGGTTCCTTGTTCAAAGGCAAGTCATGTGGTGTGAAGGTTATATCAAGAATATTTTCCACATGAACTGGAGGAGGAATTGAAGTGAACGAGATCGTGTTCATGTACTCAAAAGGGATAGGATTAGAAGATGAAGGAGAAGATGTGATTATATTAGCAGAGTGGGAAGGAAAGGGATTTGTATTGTATATCTGTAGTTGGTTGTTAGGCTTGGCTACAAATTTATTTGAGCTTTGTGTCCTACCATTGAGTTAGATGTTACCGCTATCTATGTGGTCTTGCATGACATGTCTAAGACACACACAACATTTAGTATCATGACTAGGGACCAAATGGTATTGATAAAACTTTTGTGCATCATACTACTTGGGATAAGGCTCAGACTGCAGTTTTATTTCTGGGAGAGTGATTAAACAATATTTTGAGCATTTTTTAAGAACATTAGTGTAGGACTTAGATAATTTTGTGAAGATTCTATTGTATCCCAAATAGTTCTTTTTGGTAGGAACAAAAACTATGTTTTTTACTGCTTTATTTCTTTTAGGCTCCCCCCAAAAAAATGGCTAGATTCAATTATCAAGATGAGAGGATGGGGAGGAATCCCTATAATATGTTACCATATGCTAGTATTCTCTCAATGTAGCACACATATGGGAAAAAAAAGGATATTTCATAGGAGATCTTTTTCTCTCAACACTAGCAGTAGATTTCTGACAAACACACGTTGAACATCAAAATCCGATGGGGCATAAGGGAGATGTTGGTGATAAGTCTTTAAACAACCTTTTCACGAGTTCCCTACTTGTAGCAAATGCGATCAGTAAAGTGATCTTCGGCCAGATGTTCGCTTGGAACTATTGTAAGAATTGATTAATCAATTGTTCGAAGGAGAAGATAGAGTTGTTAGGAAGTGAACAAAACCATTCCAATGCAACATCCTTAAGGGATCATGGGAATAGCTTTGCTAACAAAGCATCTTGATAGAGGAAATCAATACACATGATAGTAAAGGATGAGAGATGGGTCTGTGGGTCACCTCTGCCATTGTACTTATCAAACTTAAGGATTTCCATCCCTTGAGGGGTGGGCATATTTAGAATGGTGAGGGCTAAAGGACTGTGGCCATAGTATGGTTGCAATGTAGATTCAAAGACATAGCTAGTCAAGTAAGCCAATTGCAATTACATTTGAACCATGTTTTGTAGGGGCCTATTTTGAAGGGTAAAAATGCATAAATGTGAGGTCACTAAAACAGGTCAAAATTAAGTGTGAAATTGTACTTTCACTTAGAAAGGAGTATAATTTTCTACACTACAAATATTAGTTTACAAATATATAATATTATCTTAATACTTATAATATATAATTACATCAAAGGTGTTTCCTATATGAACCCAATTGAATGACTTTTGTTATCAATGGTTCAAAATATGTCAAATGATGCAAGACCATTGAGAAAGATCTGGCTATAGAAAAATAGCTACTATCCATAAAAAAAATAATTTTTTTTTTAGAAATCAAATCTAAATTATATTCTTTTCTAATGAATCAAAGAGATAATATCACTACTTTAAAAAGCTAAATTTTTTTAGAAATCAAATCTCTACCTATTCTCCCAATTTATTTTTAATTTATATTTTCCCAATGATACAAATGATAAACATATAGCTTATTGTATAAATCATAGCTTACTTTAATTACAAATCATTAGTATTATTTTAATTATTCAATTTTTTAAAATTCTCTCTCTAAAATTAATGTAATCATATATTTTAAATTAGTAATAAATATATTATGGTTATTATATCTACTTTCTATTTAGATTGATTACAAATTGTTTAACTTGAAATTATTGCTAAATTTTTATTTCTATTGCTAATGCATAAATTTAGTACAAAGAAAATACAAGGAATCACATGAACATGCATAGTATAAGAAATAATATGGAGATAAAATCTTTACATACTGTTACATTCCTTTGTAAGTTACAATTACTTTTATAGAAACAAAAAACAAAATAAAAACTATATTTTTGTATAAATCATAATTTTACTTTCATTGCAAAACATTTTAAATTCTTTATTTTGTAGTAATGTTTCAATTGTTTAATTTTTAAGATTTTTTTTCTAGAATTAATGTAATTGTATATTTTTAATTATTAATAAATATATTATGGGTATTATATATACTTTCTATCTATATTAGTTATAAATGGTCCATCTTAATAATATTGTTAAATTTATTTATTTTATTGCTAATATATAATATAGAGAAAAAAATTCATGAAATCTCTACAAGAATAAGTAGAGGATCAAGATATAAATGATGAATTCACCAGGGTGATGAAGAGATAAAATCAATATTTAAAAAATTAAACAGTTTTGAGATCAAATATCTACATCCTCTTACATTCTTTTTAAAAATATAATTATTTAAAAAAAAACAAATGATGAAAATCTAACTTATAGTATAAATCATAATTTTATCTTCATTACAAAACATTTGAAACTCTTTAATTTGTAGTGTGATTTTAATTATTTAATTTTTGAATATTTTTATTTTCTAAAATTAATATATTAACTAAATTAAAATAATTGACATACTTAATCAAAGGAAAAATAATAGTACATATAGATAATATAATTTATTCTATATATATGAAGTTTTATTTTTGTATGTTAGCTTATATTATTATGAGGGAGTGTATATCTAAATTAGAAGTTATCATTTGGTTAAACTATCACAAGTAAATGATCCAACCCCTCAAAATTGTCCAAGGATCGAATAAAGATCAACCATGCCAATAACATAAACTTTGATAATAATATAATACAAAATAAATCATCATTCTCACTATTTAAATACAACTAATTTTCTAAAGGATAGACATAAATTATTCAGGGTCTAAAAGATAGACTGGGCCCACTTAAAAAGATAACTCCAACTCCCTACCATATAAAAGTGGAGTCAAGATAATTTTTCAAAGGGTTTCTTTATGAAAAAAGATTAAAAAAGTATGATTACATACAAATGGGGTTTATTGGCCTTTCAAAGATCATTGAGTGTCACTTCATCATGCAATAAATCCCTATGCTCAACAATCTATTTTTGTTAATTAATACATAATGGGCTGTGAGGATAATTTTACTTTTAAAATAAATTTTCCTCTCCATCTCCATCTTTATCTTCCTCTCTATCTCTATCTCCTTATCCCTCTCTCTCTTTCTCTTCCCTCCTCTATACCTCCCTCTTTCTATCCCTACCTCTCTCTGTTTCTCCCTCTCTCCCTATTATAAACATACCATGAGCCTATTTATAATGGAGCCTAATTATCTTCTTGATTCATAATTTTTATTTTGTTCATGTTTGGATCCAAGTAAGTGGATGCATAATTTAGTTGAAGCTATCACTTCTCCATTTATTCCTTTGTTAAAACATATTACAGTACCCCCTAGAAGCCACATTCAGTGAGAAATGTGTATACAAAATATGTGAAAGATATGATCCATCTCCATCTTCATATCCATCGCTGTCTCTATCTTCCTCTCTATATCTCCCCCATCTCTAACTTCTTACCTCTCCTTGCATCTCTCTCTCTCTATCTTTCCCACATATCTACCTAATTATCTCCCTCTTTCTATCCCTATCTCTGTCTCTCTCTCCCCCTCCATATCTTATTTATATATCTCTCTCCCTCTCTATCTCTCTCATCACACACACACACACCATATTTCTCCATCCTTATCTCTATCTCTATATCTCTCACTCACACACTCACAATCCCTATTTCTCCCTCCCTATCTCTATCTTTATCTCTCTATCTCTCTCTCTCTCTCTATTACATAACTCATCTCTCTATACCTGTCTCCCTTTCTCTTCACATACCTCCTCTCTCTCTATCTTCCCATATATCTATATCTTCCTCCATTTCTCTCCCTCTCTCCATCTCTATTGTCTATAACTATTTCTTTGTTTGTCTATCTCTCAATCTCAATCTCCCTCTCCCCATCTCTCTATATATTATTATATCTTTATCTCCCTCTTCTTCTTCCTTCATGTATTTATATCTCTTCATCACTATCTCCCTATCTCTCTCTATCTTTATCTCTCCCTCTAGGTCTATCTCTATCTCTCTATCTACTTGTCTCCCTCTTCCTCGCTTGATCTATCTTCCTCTCTCCCTCTGTATCTCCAAACATGTTTCCCTCTCTTTATCCATCCATCTCTCTCCATCTCTCTCCCTCTCCCTCTCCCTCTTCCTAGACCTCTATATCTATATCTCTTTGCCTCTCCATATTTCTTCTTCCATCTCTCCCTCTATCTCTATCTCGTTATTTCTCCATCTCTCTACCACTATAGCTCTCCTCTGTATATCACTTTCTATATATATCTTTATCTTTATATCTCCTCCTCTCTCATTCTCTCCCTCTCTATATATTTATCTCTTCCATCTTTGTCTATCCCTCTCTCCTCTCTCTCTTTATATCTCCCTCTCCTCTGTATCCCTCTCCATCTCCATTTTCATCTCTATCTCTATCTCTATCTCTATCTCCCTCTCCCCCATCTCTATCTTTGTCTCTATCTCTATCTTCTTACCCCTCTCTCTTGCTCTTCCCCCCTCTATCTCTCCCTCTTTCTATCCATCTTCCTCCTTCTCTCCCTCTCTCCCTATTGCAAACATAACATGGGCCTATTGGTAATGGATTCTGATTATCTTCATGATTCAAAGGTTTTTTCCAATTGCGTTTGGATCCTTGTAAGTGGATACATAGTTGATTTGAAGCTATCACTTCTCCATTGAGAGTTGATTTGAAGCTATCACTTCTCCATTGAGACCTCTGTTGCACAAACAACATCATTTGCTAAATTGCCTACCAATTGGACTCATGTACTACACAAATGTATACAAAAAATAGATCGAAATTTCCCTTAATTGACCTTCCACACCTCTTTGGCATACCCATTGCACAACAAGGTGCAATTTCTAGTAAATATTATTATTGCAATAATATAAAGATAAGTACTCTCATTAAATGATAACTGATTCACCAGAAAACAAGTTTCAACTACCGTTTAATTACATCAGTAGGCGTAACTCTACAATAACAACACAACATATAGGTAGTCAACAAATCCCTGAAAGAAAAACGAAAATCTATATTCTATTTTCATGTGTAGTGAATTTCTATTGATTTTTCTGATTGTTTAAAGTGGAGAGTATCATGACATTCTATTTTCATTGTTTAATTGCAATTTTTTTTTAAAAATAAATATTTTGATATCTTTGGGCAAATTTTATATAAATTATCTTAAAGATATATATACTAGTGATAAATCAGCTTCTAAAAGCCTCCAAAAGATTAAGTGAAAGCCTCTAAAATCTCACTTATCATATAAAAGCTACATAAATACCTCTTAGTGATGAGCTAGATAAATATTGATTTGTCAATTGAATGGAAACATTGTATTTCCATTTGCTGTGTTTTTTTATAATACTTAATTTTTTTAAGAGAAAAATCGAAAGTAAATAAAAAAATCTAAATTTGTAATTGTTTAATCCATATACTTTTTAACATATTATCGTACATATAATTTAAATAAAATGCTATTTTTACAAACTTCCATTAAATTTTCTTTTACTCTATTTATGCAGGAGAGTTTGCTATATAGGATTGAAAATGGTATTACTAGGAAAGACAATTCAAGACGTCAATAAACAAAGAAAGATTTCTTGTTTTTTTTGTTTATTGCTATTAAAATAATGGTTTCAAGTCTATTTCGCATTATTGCTATTATCATATGCTTTATTTTATTCACATTTTATTCGCTTGGTCCGCCCTCCATCTGATATGCACGGACAGTACTGTTTCCAACTTCCCAAACCCCAATGAACAAAACTGGCGCTACTGAATTGCATTCGAATTCTTCACTATATTAGCTATCCTTTGAACTATCTTAAACCTTCTGTTCTTTTCTATGCAACATTGTCCACCCAAAACAATGAAGAAGATAAACATGGCAGTTTTGAGCACAGCTGCCCTACTAATTGCAGAGTTGGTGACAAATGCAGCAGAAGAGGTATTTCCTAAAGAGGCCCTGCCAACGAAATCAGGGTACCTGAGCATCAAAGAGAAGCCCGGCGCCCTTATGTTCTACGCATACTACGAAGCCATCGAACCGGCAGTCCAAGTTTCGGAGAGGCCGATCGTATTGTGGCTTCAGGGGGGCCCCGGCTGGTCTGGCCTGATCGGGAATCTGTACGAATTAGGCCCCTGGAGAGTCGCTCAAGACCTCCGCCTGCACAGAAACTCGGCCCCATGGAACCGTCTTTTTGGCCTCCTCTTTCTGGACAACCCCATCGGAAGTGGCTTCAGCGTTGCCCCCACCGACCAAGATATTCCCAGCAATCAGGAAGAAATCGCCAAGGATTTATACAGCGCGCTGCAAGCATTCTACGATCTCAATCCTCTGTTTAAATCCCGGCCCTTTTTCGTGACGGGCGAGAGCTATGCGGGAAAATACGTGCCCTCGCTGGCGTATTACATGGTGGAGCAGCTGGAGAAGGGCGGATCCTTACGAATCGACGGCGCCGCCATCGGCAATGGCTTGACGCACCCTGTTGTCCAGGTAAGTTACTACTTTACCGTGTGGCTTGATGCTAGATTTTCGCCCTTTGTGGACGAGGGCGTTGAAACCCTCCTTTTAATTTATTTTTTTCAAACTTCGATTGAAAAGCATCTACTTGCCCTAGCTTTGCTTTCATTTTCGAAAGAAATAAAATAAGTTCTTTGGGAGTTCTGTTTTCTCGTTTAGTTAGGATAGATAAATGCAATAAGTAAACACATAACTTTTTTCTAGATTAAACAATTGAGTTTCAAAATATAATATGAATATATTTTATAAAGTTAATAAAGAGGGTTAAGACACGTAGTTATGTTTGTGATATAGAGATATTGAATTGTAATTTGTATTAATGATTCAATTTCACATTTGATTATTATTTTAGTTATAATATTGCGATAGATTAAGAGACAATTTTTATATTTTTAAGTTTTGTTATTACATGTGTGAAACTAATCTATAGATTTGTAGTTTTGATCTTGAATCTACGGTTTCAAACATTTTAAAAATCTCAATCTTTACATTTTTTATCTTCAAGAATCTATGTGTCTCTATTGTTTTGACTTGGTAGTGTTTAGAGACATTATTAGAGTTTGTTGTGCTAGTAATGAGAGATAACTTGCTTCTCTTCATTTGCCTTAATCAAACCCTTAGATTTATTTAGTAATTTTAACCAAGTTGGAAGGCATACTAAGCATAAATGTAAACACTTATGTTGTCCTTATGATCTCAGATGCGAATGCAATGCTATCAAATTCTCTAGTGCTCAATGATATGATGATGTTTAATTATATAATGGATGGATATCTAAAATGGGCTAGGGTTTATCCTTTTATACAATGTTCGAGGGTCAAAAATTAAATATTTGTGCTCAAGTTGGTAAGCGATGATTGATTGGAAGTCAACTAGGGTCCATGTTTAAATTTGGATTTAGAAATGTGAGGGTCAAAACCATACCTATAGTTCTTAACTAGGTTCAAAATTGCACCTATGGGTATGACCCAAGATAGAAAATTAAAAAAACAGAACTTGAATCCAAATTCTTACCTAATGTTTAAATTCAAGCTCAATCTAAGCTCAAATCAATTGTTGATTTTTTACATAGAAATACATCGCTAAGGCACTAGTTAATACATTCAAGACAAAGAGGTTAAAATGAGTGTAAAATGAATGGGGAAAAGTACATTTGAACTACTTGAATCATGCATGTCAAAGTAAATAAATAATCAACATGAAAGTAAATAACTTGCACATGTGTAAAAAGATATAGGTGCAAGTAAAGATCCTTATGTGCTCCTTGTAATAATTACTCCATCTTTAGACTTGCAAGCACAAAATTCCATTACTAGCATCTAATAGAAATCTAAAATAGGCACGAAAAACTACTTAACAATATCAACAAATAATTTAAATAAAAGTAAAATGAGAGATAAGGGTTTATAAAGTAATCATAACAAAAATTGATATAGGGCTACAAATGAGCCATCAATAAAATAAAATGCAATGCTATGAAGGATCCATCATAATCAACACAAAGTTATGCATGGCTACAAAGGTGTCATCAACCATAAAGTGATGAAGGGTTGGAACAAAGCCATCATAAGTGTGAAATGTAGGACTATAAAGGCACAACCTAATCACCATGAAGTTGTGTAGGGTTGTGAATGAGTCATCAACCAAAAGATAGTAATGTTATATGCCCTGCCAATTTTTCACCTACAAATGATGTAATTGATTGGAGAAATAGAGAGAAAGCATTATGTAAAATCTATGATCATCTAAGCACAATAAGCATTCAATATTGTCATATATATAATTGTGTGATCTAGGTATGTGATAATATGCTAGGATATAATCGTCAAAGCATGTGTACAAGAAGGGGACATAAGATACCCTCAATGTTGCCCCCAATATTAGGGGTAATGAATAAGTTCCAATAGTTGTGCTAAATAAGAACATGAAAGCATATAGGTAAAGGTAATATGTAATCATGATAAGCATAATCATGTGTCAAATAAGTTGTAAGCGTGATAAGTATAAGCATGCGTCATATGAGATGCAAGCATAATAAGCATAAACATATACATCATATAAATTGTAAAGATAATTGGCATAAGCATGTGCCTTACAAGTATGCATGTAAGCATCATTAGTATAATATGTAAGATCCAAGTGAACATCATCAAATAGACCAAGATAAGTAATATAAAAAAAATGCCCCCAAGTGAGGAATATATTATAATTTATATACCAACACAATATGAGAGACATATGAGTCAATAAACAAGACAAAAGACATGATATAGAAGGAAAAATGAGAATTAAAACATCACAAGACATGAGAAGACGTGATGTATGAGGAGTACAACAAGCATGACTCAATCAAAAAGACCAAAGTTAAAATAAAAAATGAGTCATGTTATTGTTTTAGTCAATATGATGAGAGCATTTGTCAATCACTCCATACTTTGTATCATCCCAAATTCATGAGGCAAACACAAAAGGAAACACATGAAAGACAAATGAAATAAGTGACATGAACCACAAAACACCTATTTAGAGTCATTATGTCAACATGCACCACTAAATGTGTATTTACATCATCCACACTCTAATTAAGTACATGAAAAATAACATCAACATAGATGTTAAAGCACAAAGTGCCAATTAATGATGTTGGAACAATCCTCCCCAAGTTGATTCCCTCATCTTAATCATCATACTTAATGTTCTAGAACTTGAATTGTGTATATTGTATTATGTGCTCCTCAAAACTATGCAAAGTAGAACTCTTAACACATATTTTTTCAAGAGAAAACATTTTTTCTTTCTATTTCCATAACCATTATTCTTGTTTTTGTAAAGGCATTTCTATTGTAGCTTTTGAACTTGTTTATTATATAGTTCTTTCTTTAGTACCTAAGTAGTTTGAGGACCCTTTAAAGATTAAGCAAATCTAGATTTATTATTTACAATAACTTTATAATGTTCATTCTTTCTTGTTACATGTGTAATTTGTTGCTTATGAAAACCTTGTTTAGGCATACAAATATCCAATCCCTTAAGCTTATGAACTAAAGGTTGTGTCGCTTGTGGTTCTTTTGGCCTTATAAATTCTTGAATTATTTTATAATACAAACTAAATATAACCTACTTTGGTTCTAATCATTGTAAGGCTTGCAGGGATTCTAAATTGTTGTATCTTGTATTCATTTTTCCACCATCGTTATTCCTTACAAAATTTATACAAATCAAGAAAAAAATCCTTACACTTATATAGAGGTTCCTTAGGTATGTTTGTTGCAAGGTGTGCATCCTTGGTCTCCTTGTGTTGTGCAGTGCAACACAACACTTGGGTTCATGACATGGCTTAATCGCCTCCCGTGGATTCATCAACTTTGGTGGTTGTATCGGGCATTAACATGTCGATCTTTTGGTGCGACGACAACCGTCTATGCAACAATTGGTATTAGAGCTTGGGTCACGAGTTCGAACCCCTTGCTTTCACTAGGGGGGGATTGTTGCAAGGTGTGTGCCCTTGGTCTCTTTGTGTTGTGCAGCGCAACACAATGCTTAGGTTTGTGACATGGCTTAACCGCCTCCCATGGATTCATTAACTTTGGTGGTTGTATCAGGCATTAACAAGCCAATCTTTTAGTGCAACGACAACCGTCTGTGCAACAATGTTCATAAAAGTATTCAAGGTAAGGTGACTTGATTAAAATAAAGGCATGCAAGGACCTC
Organism: Sequoia sempervirens; assembly: GCA_007258455.2. Taxonomy (NCBI): domain Eukaryota; kingdom Viridiplantae; phylum Streptophyta; class Pinopsida; order Cupressales; family Cupressaceae; genus Sequoia; species Sequoia sempervirens. Next base: position 163,493 of record VDFB02179234.1, read on the forward strand.
TAGCAATTATAACATCTTTACTAGTGTGAACATATTTAATACATTGATGTGACATAGATGGTACTTCTTGATATTGTTTTATCCATAGGTGCCCAAGTATAACATGAAATCCATCTAAAGAAGGAATAATATGGCATAGAACAAGGACTTCCCTCATCTTTTAGATTAAAAAATTAAGTTAAAATAATGCACCCTATAGTTTCAATCAATATATCATTAGTCAATTTTAAAGAAATGCTTGAATGTGCATATGGTTATTTCTAAAAATGATGATAAAAAAAGAATTATTCTATGTATACCTTATATTGGCGAGCAAGATCAATAAACACAACCTTACATGGTTCATGATCTACATAATGTTAAACCAAAGAACCATTATAATTATTTGGCAGTATATCATTATGTGAAAAGGTGATAAACACATGAGCCACACATAAACCATAAAGTGATTGGCCATAAAGTAGGTGGGTAGCTTAGTGGTAGTGGACCATAATAGTGAACATGGAGGTCTTAGGTTTGTGTCCTAATTGGTCCATGGAAAGTTCAACATGGCATTAGAGCCAAGCTAGGAGCACTACACACCTATAGTGTGACTTAAGGGAGGGTATTGGAGAAATGAACCACACCTAAACCATAAAATAATTGGCCACAATGTAGGCCATTGGCATAATGATAGAGCATCCAACACCAAATGGGAGGTCCTAGGTTTGAATCCGAGTTAGTCCATATAAGTTTCAATAAAAGCTAATCACTAGTATAGAAGAAGAAGAAGCACCCTTAGAATTTTTATTGAATACCAACAAATTATTCCTCATATGTAGGTAAATCAACTGTCTCCAACTCATCAACATATATATGTACATCAATCTCATGACCCTCATGCAAATCCACATTAAATTAGATTGATTTAACATAAAATATTTAAATTTTGATTAGGAGGATCAATTGAAGGATTGGCCCCAATATTAATTCCCTCAACCTAAATGATTTTTATCAATTAAATTCTTAATCAATTATGCATTAGTCCCATGCAATATTGAGTATCATGACCATTAACTCTATAATAATAACAAAATACTTTCTCATTATATGTTTTGGGCATAATCTTAGACCCGTCCAATGGTCTAATAGGAGGAAGTGTAATCACATTTGTACTAAGTAAACTTTAAAGCACATTTTATAAAGGTTCATTTAATATTATACATTTTTTAAAAGCTAGAGGTTTACGAGTCATAATATTAAAAACATTAGCAATGTATGGTTTGTACTTGGTCATTTCTCTTATTTTTTACTATCCTTTTGGAAATTATTTTTCTTTTCAAATTTACAAGGGTAGGATGATGTAGATGGAGCATGAAAAGATCCATAATTAAGTGTGGTAGCCTCTAAAAACTTTATCTCTTAACATTCCTCTCACTTGCATATACATTAAGAATTTATATACTTAGTAGATTCTTGTTTATGATTAAACAAATCTAAAATAATAACCTTCAATCCAACATTCCCACTATTTTGTATTCACCAAATTTTAGTATAAACAAATAGACCCAAATGGAATATAATCTAATCATTCAATGGCATAATATTTTAAATTTCATGGGAAGAACTTAGCCAATAACCGATCATCATACACAAAATCCAAATATGTAGCATTGAAGGACCTCAAATGTGTCATGGGATCTCCTTTAACATTATGCATCTCAAATCTAGGATCCACAAATCCAACAAAAAATGGATATGTGAAATTTTTAATAGCAATTGAATTGTATTTGATTTTAATATGTATGCCTATTTTGTTTCCATTAGGTAAGGCGTCAACTTTACTTTTCATCTCAACAAGCCTTTAAAAACGAATGACAAAGATAGATAGAGGCACACTAGGAGTGAGGACATGAATGGAAGTGTAAATATGAAAAATGGAAGGTGGTGCTTAAATAGGTTGTGACATAATAGATGAGGGTGGGTGATATAATAGAATAGTTCATAGCTTTGGTCAAGAGTGTTTGCTTCCGATTTTAAAAATGATAGGCAATTTTACCTTTTTTATGCCTTATGAACTCAGTAGTGATGTCTATTTAGCCTCATAATACACTAATGATAGGGCTAAGTACATGATTCAACACAAATTGGGAAGAGGTTTGCTATTAAAGGCTTTGATACCATGTTGAAGTAGCAATAAAATGAATGCAAAAATCAAAAGCTTCCATAATGAATATGCAAAGAATAATTCTAAAACTAACATACAAAAGTGAATAATGTAATATAATGAGCTTCTTTTATATGTAGGGAAAGGAGGAAGAAGGTGATGCAGAGCAGGGAGGCATTTGAGAGTTTTAGTATGATCCTAGTGGTCAAATTTGTATGTTTTTAGTGAAATTTGATGGTTAAAGGTGGGTAAGTGAGGTAAATTCTTGGGGCAGCAAAATTCGAAGGTTGATTAAGCATATGCAGGTCATTTAAAGTGTGTTTGATGCTTTGACAAAGTGAGGTAAGGCGTGGGGATAGGATTTTCAATAAACCCTCCCTAAAACAAGCAAAATGAGGGTTTTGTAGTAAGTGGGCTTAGTGAGTGGTTCTCAGGCTAAAAGTTGGAGATTTGAAGGTTTTATAGACTGTTTAAGGACTATCCATAGGTATTTGGGGTTGGTAGGGAGTTTTGAGTGTACTTGCTTTGTAAATTAGTCTTATTTGGCTTAAGGGGACATCATTGAAGCATTAATTTGGAAGATTTGTTCCAAAGAAGTCTTATGAGATCTTGTAGTATGTTTTTGAAGGTCTTAATGGCTGTCTGAAACACCTTGGGGTTTGTGAGTTTGAGTTGCCTTTTGTAAGTTTTGAAGGGAAAACTAGGTTTGCAAACCTATAAGTGAAACTAGTTGAAACTTTGAAAAGTTGATGAGATAGGCGTTTTGAGAGTTGCAAAGTTGTTTCAAAAGGCTTAAATTGTGATTGGAAATTGAATGCCTCCCTAATCTGCATCAATTGGTATTAGAGCTTAGGGATTAGATCTCTGGAAGTTGAAAAATTGCAGTGAAAGATTGAAGGTTGAAAGGAAAGATGCCTCCAAAAGGTAAAACTATGCTAAAGAAATGATTGAATTGAAGGACAAACATGCTAAAGAGATAAGGGAGTTGAAAGAAAGACTTGATGCTTTGGAAACAAGGCAGAGAAGAGACGCAGACATGGGTGATGAGAGTGATTCTGATGAAGAAGAGGAAGAAGAATTTGAAGATGTGGAGGAAGAATTGGATTTTGAAGACCAAAGGATGACAAAGCTATTGAGGGCTGTTAAAGGTGATAAACATAAGGTAAAGATTGATGTGCCTAAACATGGTGGTAATCTGAATGATGAAGAATTGTTGGATTGGATTGCAGCCTTGGACAACTACTCTGAATGTGAAGATGTTCCTGAAGAGCAAAGGGTGAAAATTGCAAAGACAAAGCTGAAGGGCCATGCACTTTTGTGGTGGGATTATGAGCAATCAGAAAGGAGAAAGAAAGGTAAATCAAAGATAGTTTCTTGTGACAGAATGGTAGCCAAAATGAAAGGTAAGTTTCTGCCTTCTGATTATGCTATTCAAATGTTTAGGAGACTTCAAGGTTGAAAGCAAAAAGAAATGGATGTTAAAGCATATACTAAAGAATTTTACAAGCTGAGTATTAGGTCAAGCCATAATGGAGATGAGAATGAAAAGATTGCTAAATATTTGGGTGGATTGAGATTTAATATTGAAGATGAGCTAACCTTGGCAAATCCAATAACTGTTGAGGCAAGAAAAGACAAGTAGAGGTAGAGGCAACACACTTCAAGGGGAAGAGGATCATTTTCTACTTCAAGACAATCAAGTGAAAGCCAAGAAGATGCACACAAAGGACAAGAACAAATTGCTGATCATAGAGGTGGATTTAAAGGCTCAAGAGGAAGATTTGGCGGTGGCAGAAGTTCAAACACATTTTTAGGTAGATGCTATCATTGCAATGAGTTTGGTCATCCAACATTCAAGTGCCCTGAAAAGCAAGGTTCTACTTCAAGTGGTGGTTAAAGGAGAAGTGATAAAAGAGTGCAATTGGTTCAAGAAGATGAATGGGAAAGTGTAAATTCTCCTAGCCATCTTGCTGCTCTAGAAGTGGGAGAATCTTTGATGGTGAGAAGACAACTACTGAAGGCATCCAAGGAGAAGGAATCTACACAAAGGAGGACCTTGTTCAAAACCACATGCAAATGTAAAGGTAAGGCGTGCAAAGTTGTAGTAGATTCAAGAAGCACTGACAATATGGTGTCTAATGAAATGGTAGATAAATTGAAACAAGAAAAGGTTCCTCATGAAACACCATACAAGGTATCTTGGTTAAATGATGATCAGTCTATTCTAGTGAATGAACAAGCCTTGGTTGAGTTTTAGATTGGTGGATATAAAGATAGGGTTCTTTGTGATGTTTTACCCATGAGTTGTCATTTATTGCTTGGGAGACCATGGCAGTTTGATAGACATGCCATTTATGATGGGAGAGCCAATACATATTAGATTGAGAAGGATGGGAATTTTTTTACATTGACTCCATTGGTTGAAGATGTGAAGGAGAAAGGTAAGGCAACACAAGTGATCATGATGGGGAAGAAGGAGTTCATATAGTTTGAGGAAACCAAAAACAAAAAGTGCACAGCTATTGAAAAGGTTGAAAATGCTAGGACAATAGATAGAAGACAAAATGATGTGTTGATACCAAAAGAAGGTTTAAAGAGTGAAGCAAAGTTGAAAGGAAAAGATGAGAAGATGACGTGACCAAAGCAAGTCAAGAGAATGTCAAGGATGAATTGACCATAAAGGTGCAAGATTGCTTAGAAAAGTATGATGGGATTGTGGTAGGGACAATGATATGTCCTTTGAAAGCAAAAGAGGTGAAGGGATAGTCTAGTACTGTTAGAACAGAGGTTGATAAGTCTGATTGGATAGTCAAATTAGAGGCAAAAAGTTCAGGGACAAAGATGAAGACAAAAGGTAAGGTGAGTAATGGTGTTTGGCATGGACAATTGGATGAGTTTGAGTATGTTTCAAGAGTGAAAGAAAGGGTAGTCAGAGGCAAGGTTGGCAGAGGTCAGTGTGCAGGTGTCAGTGCATGTATAACATCAGTTTATGATGTGAAAAAGTTAGGGAATATACATCAAGACAGTTTGCAAAGATGTAGCACTATCCAAGTGACAAGTTCGAGGACAATGCACTCAACACTATTTGAATAAGTGGCAAGGTGTAACTGATGAAAGAGTTTTAAGAGGTCAAAGACATGAAGTGTTCAAAGGAGGACAACCTACAATTCCATTTCCAAGGGACTTGGAATCCTTTTTTTTTGGCCAGGTGTATGGTGTAGGGGCACCATGAGAGTTTAATTTTTTTGCAAGTTTTATAAATAAGGTCTTTTGGTAAATTTTGGTGTGTCAAGTCTTTTTTTCAAGCAAATAAGGTCATTGTAGACCATTTGTAATGTTGAATTCATTTAGGGGGTTAGTTTAGAGTCATTTTGCAAATATTGCTAATCTTGCAATGTTGTCATGTTAAAAATGCAAAAAAGGGTGCAAATTAGAATACCAACGGTTAGTTGGAATTTGTAAGGTGGTTAGGCGGTTTGGACATTTGACTCTTTGTGTTTTGATGTTAAAAAGGCCTCTCTCAAGTCGAAAAAGAGGTTAGAGATTGTAAAGAAGTGATAATCAATCAAAGAACACTGTTTTTTTGGTATTTTGATTGGTAAATTGCTCTTGCAAAGCATTGTACGGTCCCGTATAGCTTGTCTTCAATCCAAATAGAATATGATTTGTTAGATATATGTGTTAGCTTCAGTTTGATTCAGGAGTGAAGAGTTTTCATTGTGTTTAAAGCATCTTATTGCAAATTCTCTGTCAGCGGATCTGAACATCAAGTTTAAGGGTTTGAAGACATAAAATGAATTAGCGATTCATTCCACCTATTGTATCTATTGTGGCTTGGTGGAATGGGTCCATTACAACAGGTTTAGAGGTTTGAATGGGTTTTTGTGAGCAGATGAGGCCATTTGAGAGTTTTAGTATGATGTTGTAGTGGTCAAATTTGTATGTTTTTAGTGAAATTTGATGGTTAAAGGTGGGTAAGTGAGGTAAACTCTTGGGGCAGAAAAATTTGATGGTTGATTAAGCATATGTAGGTCATTTAAAGTGTGTTTGATGCTTTGGAAAAGTGAGGTAAGGCGTGGGGATAGGATTTTCAATAAACCCTCCCTAAAACAAGCATAATGAGGGTTTTGTAATAAGTGGGCTTAGTGAGTGGTTCTTAGGCTAAAAGTTAGAGGTTTGAAGGTTTTATAGATTGTTTAAGGACTGTCCATAGGTATTTGGGGTTGGCAGGGAGTTTTGAGTGTACTTGCTTTGTAAATTAGTCTTGTTTGGCTCAAGGGGACAACGTCAAAGCATTAATTTGGAAGATTTGTTCCAAAGAAGTCTTATGAGATCTGATAGTATGTTTTTGAAGGCCTCAATGGGTGTCTGAAACACCTTGGGGTTTGTGAGTTTCAGTTGCCTTTTGTAAGTTTTGAAGGGACAACTAGGTCTATAGACCTACAAGTGAAACTAGTTGAAATTTTGAAAAGTTGATGAGATAGGCTTTTTGAGAGTTGCAAATTTGTTTCAAAAGGCTTATATTGTGATTGGAAATTGAATGCCTCCCTGCTCTGCATCAGAAGGAAGGTAGAAGTAGATTACTAAATAACCCTCTAAAAGGTGACACATATGGAACATTTGAGATAAGTGTGAGGACTTGTGTAAAGTATGCAATGAGACAAAAATCTAAAAAGCCTTTAAGTGAGCTTAAGTGTAGTGTGAATAGGTCTATTAGGTAAAATTAAACTACATAGGCAATACAACATTTCACACGAATAGCTTGCACATAAGATCTTGTTACAAGAAAATAGAAAGCACATTGAGAATAGAGATGGAGAGTTTTACATGCATTAACTTTGAGTTGTGGAAGCTCAAAATGGAGAATATACTCGTAGATAGATGTTTATGAGTTGTTGTATCTAGATTCAAACCCATTGCAATGCCACAAGTTGATTAGGATCTATTGGGCAAAAAGGCAAAGGGAATCACTAACATTTGCTTGGAGAATTCTATTTTGTTGAATGTGCATGAAGAAGACACCACACTAACCCTTTAAAAGAATTTGGGAGACTTGTGTTAGGCTAAATCCATGGTTAACAAACTTTTCCTAATAAATAAGTTGTATAACTTGAGAATAGATGGCAATGGTTTCATGGTTGATTGTTGCAATGTGTTGAATATGATTGGGACCTAGTTGCACTCTATTGGAGTGAAAATGGAGGATTATTGCATGAAACTTATGTGTTCTTTACTAGGCTAATCAAATCACTCAATAATGACAATCAAGACCATTTCCTTAAAACTTGAAATGGATGGGGTTGTGGCTATGTTACTCTCAAAGGAGATGTAGGGAAAACATATTGTATCTACTAAAGAGGCCTTAACTATTCATTGAAGATTGAAGGAGAATGGAAAGAAGGACTAAAAGAAATAAATTTGTAAATCCAAATCTCCTAGAAAATCCAAGGCTAAGTGTTGGAATCGCAACAAGCCTGGGCACTATCATAGAGACTACAAAGAAGAGAAGAATAAAAAGAAAAATGATTCATATGACGAGTTTGAAAAATATTCTCAAGATGACATAGATGTCTTTATCATGGCCTTGGCGACTCATCCATCAAAAGGTATGTGATTGATATACTTTGGAGCTTTCTTCTATACGACCTCCCATCAAGGGTAGTTTTCAAAGTATGAAGAATATGATGGCATGAAGGTGTACCTTAGTGATAAATCTTGCTTGAGCATAGTCAAGGTAGAGTCTTATATTTGATTCTAAATGGGCAAGTGAAGGATATCAATAGTTTGTTGCACATCCTTAGTTTGGTATGGACCCTATTATCAATTACTAAACTCAACAATTTGGGTGTGCAGGTTGCTTTCTATAGTGGAGGATGTAAGATCATGTGAGGAGCTATGGTGCTTACCTAAGGTGTTCGTGTGGGAACTCTATTTCAACTAGATGCATTTATATTCTAATGCAATAATATGTATGTTACTATAATGAAGAGATCTATAGAATCTACACCTTCACCATTATAACCTATGCAAAGAGGATTGTTATGTCTACTTTTGATGGTTGTTCTTCCTAGGTACCTAAGCAAGCTCTTTCTCTTGAGATCAAGTTGCTTGTACAAAAAATGATACTATGGTGCCAAAGAATGGGTCATATATATGAGAATGATCTCTAAGGACCTCAAAAAATAAAAATCTTGTTGAGGGGTTGAAGGATTGTGCTCTTGAATTTGATATTTGTGAACACTACAGATATGGTAAACAAAACAATTCAATTTTATTCCACTTTTCACAAATCATCTAGTG